>VXAD01003674.1:1036461-1117826 GCA_013399195.1 Dicrurus megarhynchus | reverse complement strand
AATCACTGTGGCTTCTCAGAAGAGTTCTTAGGTGCTTTTGGATGGGAGAGGTAGGGGTTGGGGTGTTTAAATTGCTGTCTCTGCTGATCAAGTAAACATGTAAACATCAGGCTCTGAATTGTTCAGAGCTTACAGCTTGACTGAAAACTACATTTCTAAAGAAAATGTATCTCTGTGAAACAGCAAAACTTTCTGGGTTAAGAACCTGCCAATCAATTGAATTTTTAAAAGTAGCTGTCAGAAGAATTGCTAGGGAATGTGACCTTTCTATGTCAAAAGAACAGCCATGCATATAACATTAGATATAAGGAAGAATTTATTCACTATGAGGGTGGGGAGGCACTGGTACAGGTTGCCCAGAGAAGTTATGGATGTCCCATCTCTGAAAGTGTTCAAGCCCAGGCTGGATGGGGCTTTGAGCAACCTGGTCTGGTGGAAGGTGTCTCTACCTATGGCAGGGAGTTGGAACAAGATGGTCTTTAAGGTTCCTTCCAACCCAAACCATTCTATGATTCTATGATTTGAATACGTGACCTAGAAATAAATATAAAGCCACTGATGACAAGTGTATTCTAACAGCAGAGTATAAACAGTGAGGTCAACACTGTCAGGGTGATCTGAATGACTGCTCTGTGCACATACTGTGTTAATGCAACCAAATGGTAAATTGCACTCATAGGAATTAGGATTTAGGCAACAGCATGAAGGGAACATCTGCAATTCTAACTCCAAGAGTCTCTCATAGATCCCTTTTTTTAAATACTGGTAATCAATTTGCCGTTTTCCACTCCTCAAACTATTTTAAGCAATTGGCTATACAGCACAAATAGCAGTTCACACATTTCATCTTTGAATTATTTTAAAGCTGTGTCATTATCTCCTTTTACTCACTGAAATAACAACCTACTTTAGTCTGTTCCTAACCATTCTGCTTTCCTCTTAACCATTCTTAATTCTTATTCAGAGGTAGGGTGAGGGAACACAGTGCATTTTTCTGCCTTGAAGGAGTGGTCCTTAATTCAGTTCTGTGAAGACTATAAAGATGCAGGTCTCTTCACTGATGTTCCTTGTTCTTCAAGCTTCTCTTTCTAAACCAGTTCATCTTTTTGAAACTCAAAGCAACTTTAGCAGGGTTTTTACAGTTTTTAGCTTTGCATACCTCTATTTCTGTTTCAGCTTTTAGGGTGGTTTTTTTGAATTACCGTTTGAACCAGAACTGAGCACTGCTAAGGACATAAACAACGTTACTCCTCCTCCCATGGGATCTTTGCTGAAGCTTGATCTGTCTTATGAAACCGTCACTGAACACATAAAGTCTGCTCTCATCAGTCCCAGCATGGCATGTGCCCAGTCCATACAGAAGTAAGTGAATTTTCCCACCAACATTTTGTTCCAGGGTGTCCAATCCTCCTCAGCACACTGCAGTCAGCATCCCATGCCGTGCCACGGGTAATACAGGCCCCACAATTACTACATCTCAATTAGACCCAAGCTTCAAGGCTTAGTGGTCTGGGCTTTGCCTGCTTGAAAAGGGAGCAGAGAGCAGGGTCTTTAAACATGCAGCACCACCCAGCCACAATCCCAGCCTCCATAACCTTTCCCATGCAGTTTGAGGAAATTATATTGGACACAGAACTGCACGTAAATGAGACAGGCAGTCCTCAGCATAGTCGTGACAGAATTTGAGCATTTTATGGGATTAAAGTAATTATCTGTAAAACATACAGTAGTGCAATAATTATACTTCTGGGCAGTGAACATTATTATATGCTTCCCACTACTCTGAACTGGGGGATTCAACACAGAACAGAAGCTTATAACACAAAGCATAAGCTCAATAATGTAGCTTAGGTGAAATGGAGTTAAATCAACTTTATCCTTTTTACATAACACAAAATGGAGTTCAAACAACCTTTCACTGCTTGCTCCAGAAAGTGAAATTGTGGTTACCTACTTCTCAACACCCAAACTTCTGGAGAAGTTTCCTGATGTGCAAGGAAAAATGGAGCTGACCATTAAAGGAAAAATGGAGCTGACCATTACGAACAGTTGTCCGTGACTATTCCAAGATGGAGATTCCACACAGAGCAGGCATTGATGATAAAATCCTTGTTGATAATGGGACAAAAAGAAATCTAATAGCAGATGGAAGGGCATGCATCATTAATGTACTCCACTGGAGAAGCAAGGCACCATCATACCTCTCCCTTGAAATTACTGTAATTTATAGTAAGCCAGGGGGAAGAGCAGTTCACCCTTTGTTTATGGAAAAAATAGAGAAATTCAGCAATTTGAACAGTAAGAGAATATCTATTGCTTCATTGCAGACCCCAGTTTAATGGCCAAGCACCCTTAAATGGTTTTTAATCCATTCTTGACATTTTCTCAGGGAAGTTACCACGGATTTGTCTGACAACAAACCACATGGAACAGGGTCTCCCAAGGGTTTCAACACTTCTCATTTATACAAACATTTGCAGCCATTTTCTTTTTAAATCACATATATTTATATGTGTGTGTGTATATATATATATATATAAAACTGATTTCTAAATCACCTTTATCATAAAAAAATAAGAAGATAAGCAAGCCATTCAATTTATTAGAGTGCTCCCTTGGAATTAAGTTGGTACATAAATCAACTGGTTTGTTTGTAGGTATTACCTGATACTCATACATGTTCACATCAGCCATAAGAAGGTCTGATTTTCTTTTTACTCTGCCTTGTATAATTCAAGTATTTCTCAGTCAGCAATATTTTAAACACAATATGTAAATTATATTGAGAAAGTAAACATGTCAGCAGGCCAGTAATCATATAGAAAATAAAAGATGTCACTGCCAAATACACCACTTTAAACAGCTGCCTGTTTAATCAGGATTGATGCTGATGCCTGATCAATATAATCCAGCAATGCTGACATAGCTCTTTTCCTCTCAATTCAGATAGTTCGGCATGTTTGCTATATTACACATTGTTCTTCTTTCTTTTCAAATATCTAATCATTTTATCTTGCCAAACTTCTCTCTCATTAGCCTGTTTCATTCTAATAAGATTTAACTTTGATAAGAAATTGATGCATTTTAAATTCATAACACTCTACATTTTACTTTATTTCAGAAGAAAATATTTGATAGGTGAATTTTAAGGCAAAACATCAAAACGTTACCTAAAACCAAACAAACAGTTATTGATAGCTTTAATAATACCCACAGACTTGACTTTTTACATTGCATACTGTCATTTGAGCAAAGAGCTTGTGGATCAAAAGCCCATGACTCAGAACACTGTTCATTTAGCAAGGAGGTACTGAGGAAATAAAGGTAGTACTAGAACTGGTAACTGTACAGTAAAAAAGGGGAGTGCAAATTCTGAGCAGCTGTAAAGCTGCAATACGAGATACAACTCTACAGTGTTCACACTAAGGTTCCCAGACCAGGAACCTATAGCCCAAAGAATTGACAGTGGAGGGGGATCAAGCAGGTCACAGTAGAAGTATACTTGTGTATAAAGCAACCCAAATTCACAATTATCCAGAATTTTCTGGCTATCATCAAGTAATAAGAACTGAATTTTACTGGGGGGGAGGTTTTTTCTGGGGGTAGGGAAAGCCATGAAGAAAAATAAACACTTCTGGGAGAACACAAGAGGGAAAGGAGAACTTAGGAATATCAGACAGGCAGGAGAGGTCTTAAAAGGGACCTAGCTCAGACTAGAGACAGCCCAGTGTGCAAAGCTGCTCTAACCAAGGTTAGCAGCACTGATGAAATGCAAGCAGGAATGAACATTCCGACCTTTGTCTCCAACCCTTGGATTCCTGACACTGTGATAAGCACCGTATGTATTTTCCTTGACAACAGCTCATCCATTAAATTACTTCAATTACCAATATTTAGAAAATTTGAGATGCAGATTTACCAAAAGTACCTCTGCAGGCTTAACTACCTGAAACAAAAACATCACACAGTACCTACTGAGGCAGCTTTGTGTAGAGATTGAGTGCATGCACTGTGACTTTGTGTAAACAATTCACAGCAGAATTCTCTGTGTTAAAGGTATGCAAATGCTTGTTCCTAATTTGAGCAAAGACAAATACAGAAACCATGTTAGACCAACCAGAAACCAACTTAGACTTGAAGTTTCATGTTTTATTTAAACTCCAAGGCAGAGAATTTTAATTCAAAGTTTCACATAATAATTTGTTTTCATGGACAAATTATAAACCCTGCCACAGGAGTTCATCATATAACTACTTTTAGTGTCACTATACTGTATGACCACATTAAAATAATGATGTTTGGACACTCCTATCTTCAATTAGAGCTTTGTGGCTTCAAGCACTTAAAGAATAAATGCTGCCATTAACCTAGACCTTACCCCTCAAATATGCACCAAATATATTAACAATGTTACTGAATCATGAGGTCATTGTGAAAATATAAATCTCAGTGGATTCCATCACAAAGCAAAATCTTGAGGATTTTAATAGGATATTATTTAAAGTACAAAATTAAAATCTCTCATTAAGTTATCTCAACAGCTCATTTAATTTATCAGGCTCAAAAAATATTTTAAAGGTTATTTTAGGTTAATTACATTTCACATCTTTTTATGACAGATCTGAAACCCTGCACATCTTTCAATCCTCTTTTATAAACATTCCCCTTTGCCAATAGCTGAGGGTTCACACTGACATATTTTTGCATACTCACACTATAGTCTCAACATGACAGTGTTTTATATTCATGATGAACACAGAATCTTTGGTTTTTTTATGGAAACTTGGGCTTTGCAATAAATAACAAAAGCAGAAGCCCCTCAGTCAGTTGCTCCACGCTATTTACTAAATAAACTGCTCAGGTAAACTTGTTTGTTTTGAGCACATAAGGCACCCTCTCAGGAAATTTTGCACTATTTGTGCTTAGTTGGCCACAACTGCTTTCAGTGAAAATAATTTTGATCAATCGAAAACACCACAATACAGGAATTCTTCTCATCTATTCCTATAATAAACAACAATTTGGGAAAAAAAAAAAGAAGGCATCTGGCCATTATTTGTCCTAGTTTCTGTTCACAAAGGGTAGAACTACAGATATTGACTCTAAATCAAGCTTGGTAATATATTGGTTATTCTGACTTCATACCTCATGTTCTCACAGCACAAGGACTCTGCAGTTCCCACCAGGGAAGAGTCTGAAACTCACAATTAATGCAGAAATGCTTGTGTTGGCAATAATAGCCCAGCAAAGGCAGGTAAGAGATCATGGTATGCCTCAGCTCTTGAACAACTGACTTGAAAATCTAAATATGAACACAACCAGAAGTCAGAAAATGATGCTGGCACACTATATACAGTGACTGCAGCAATAAATTATTCCACAGCCCCATCCATCTGAGCTCCAAACATCTGCTAAACATTAATAAACAGAGGTTTACAGAAAGTCTGTGAGACTTGCTTTACTTTCAGCTCTTCAGGTGACCAAGGGACTGAACCTCTCTGTACCTGATCTTATCAAAGTCCAGATATCAGGATTGTTGCATAAGTCCCAGGCTTGTGTTTCACTTACAAGGCTACCCTTATCTCTGCCAAGAGATTTCACCTCTCCCCCTCTAGTAATCTCGAGGCAATAAGGATTTTAGATTAACTCTTAGGAAAGATTCTGAGCTGCAGCTCTTCAGAGGTGATGCACATAAACCTCTGTATTCCCACTGTCCTGAAAGTGGTAAAATAAACAATCACTGTGTCTCTGGGGCTGAAAAGGGATTGCTGGAAAGACATTGCATGGCTTGGATAAACCAAAGTGACACAGTGCAGGAAAACAGACCAAACAAAAAGTGGCAGCCAAACATGGAGGATTATGCTACTAATTACAGAGCATGTCCAAAGCTTTTGCTTTGTCAAAATGCTACAGGGGATTCTTATAAATGTCCTAAGGCTGAAAACAGTTTGCATTTCTGGAAGAAAGCAGCTTGAAACTTAAGCAAACAAACTATTTCATGTTTTAAGACCAATCCTCCTATTATCACATCCTAGGAAACTATTTCAAGAAGTATTACCAGACACAGAGGGCAGCCATATTAAAATACTAAATGCAGACATCTCACATTGCCTTTCTATGGAAATGTCTGCCAAAATTAAAACAGCAATTTTTCAACTACTTTAAATTAAAACCCAGAACTTTTATTGTCTACATCAGTACGTTTTTATAGAGAGGTCATTAAGAACCACAGAACAACACTTGTGGAACAAAGCCTTGCTCTTCAACAACGTGTGTTCAAGACAGTCTGAATAACTGTATTTTAAGTTCCCTATATCTCCCCAAGCTAAAAAGCTAATTTTCCATGCACACTACAGCAGTTTCTCACTTTACACCTACAATAGTGCTGCTGTCAGGAAGAGAAGTGACTGCATGTGCCAAAAATCAATTCAACATATTCACAGACAAAAAAAATAACATGCAGCATCTGAAGATAATGAGAACTGCAATCATTCAAACTGACAGTCTAGTGCCTAACAATTATCACAAGGCAGGTTTTATGAATTCATATTTCCTACAATGACAAGCCTCAGGTTACACAGAAGGGTGTTCACATTTTCTTTTAAATATGAAAATCTCCTTTAAACCAATGAGTCCACTCCAAAATGGAATTCACTTAACTGAAGTGAGTAAAAAGATGCTGACTGTGTTTTAAGTAATATGCTGAAGTTTCTTCAGAGTAAGATGCTGACTGTGCTTAAGTAATACGCACTATATAGTAAATATAACTTTAGTACAGAATTTATCACAGTAATTTTCTGTTCTTTACATGAATTATTCAGAATTAAGTTTCCTAGTCAAAAACCAATCAGGACTATCAGTTTTGGATGCCAGTGTGAAGCAAGTGTCCTGAATCTATCATGAAAACACACAGTCACAGTGCATTCATTTTTGTTTTCCTACCAGAGACATCTTAAAAGTTGTGACAAAGGTAAGTCCCTACAAGCACTCTAAACACTGCCAAATGTCTAGACCTTGCTCCATACCTCTTCCTCAGGCCCTGTCCAAATTCCAAAATTGATAATGTACCAAACGATTCACCAGTCTCTGCAGTGTATGTACATGCAAATATCTAATTAGTATGCATAAACTTAGACTTCACACATGGTCTTAATTTGGAAATCCACTTACTTCCTATCTCAGGTTATTTCAATTACAGCTGCCAATTTAAAATGCAATTTCCCTGCCTTCATACAGTAATAAAATCCCTTCACTCATGCAGCCATAGTTCCTGCTGTCCTTTCCTTTTCTATCAACATAAAAATATGAAATCCTACTTGTTCAGTCAAGCATTGAAAGTTCTCTACTCCCTGAAATAATTTATGGCCTTCATCACCTATGACTTCCATGATTATTCTTAAACAAAACTATTTTCATCTGTATTGAGCAACATTTCAGTAGTCAACATGTTACCACCTAAAATGCAAACTAAAAGTAACATTATCTATGACAAAACATTTTGGGAAAAGAGCAGTTGCGTGTTTTAGAAGACACAAATGCAAAGGAAGTTTCCCCATCAGATTCAAATGCCTGCTTTTGTAATAAGTATCCAGGCCATCAGCAGGAGGTAGCACTATGCACAACTGGCATTAATGATTTGTCCCCGAACTAGTGCTGTATTTTTCAATAAAAAGAGATTATATCTAATTCTTTTGTGAGGAGGTGGATTCTAAGCTCCATGCGCTCACCTCACTGCCAGCACACATAACGAGCAGAGAGGTGGAGAGTGTGGTGGGAGAGCAGATGTTGTACCTTGCAAACTAATGTTTAATTTGTTAGTCAGATGCCTGGTGTCTGCCAGCCACTGCAAATCCTATTCCTTCCAAGACCTCATCCCTGTGCGTTTAACAACCCCCACCCAGGCGCCTGCATAAAGCAGAGATCCTAAATAATAAACAGTAAATCCATTAAAGCGCTGGGGACTAAGCAGGAGATGTGGAGATAGAATTTTCCTTTATAACTAGGAGAGGTTTTGAAGCTGGAACTTCTAGTTCCACGGCACTTCACCAGGCCTTTTGAATTATTAATTCCCGTACTGAACTGACAAACAACACAGAATTAAGGTCTCCTGGCCCCATCCCGGCGGGTCCCAGAGCCAGGGTGACATTCCTTATGGAAAATGCAGCTCGTGACACGCCCGGGGCTGCAGCGCCACCAGCGGGCCAGAAACACAACCCACACAGCAGCGACCCAAAACCTCCCAATTTTATTTACGGAATCGCCTACAAATAATATTTTTCTTTTCTAAAAAAATCTTCTTTTTCTTCATAACTATACCAGCTATCATCTCTCTGTTACCAGAAAAAGGATGCTGCAAACCACAGCACGGCATTACAAAGAGAATTCCTACTCCAGCTAAAAGCTCAAATGGCCAGTTATTAGCAAGGGATTCCTGTGGGACACGATCCCAGAAAGAACATACCCCTGCTGTAAAATCACTAATGATTGCAGGGATCTCTAACACTGTTTGACAAAAGCTCATTTGGATCGTGGAGTTCACGATTCCTGTCCCCAGCCCCTGGCACACCAGCAGATGGCAACCCAGCTCCACAGGCTTGAATAAAACACAGCCATTGGATTCCACTTCCACATGAATTCAAAGGGAATTACCTACCTTGTAATAATCTCACTCACTAACTCAAATCTGTAGCCAATTGGCCACTCTTCCTTGTAACCAGGAACAATACAAATTTTAATTTTCTTTTTAGTAAGCAGCATCCTGCTCAGGGATGATACGCTATTAGGAGAAGTTTATATATTAGGTACAATTGATTCTATTCCTCATATATCTAATAAGAAATTTTAAAAAGCAAAGGAGCAGAAATTTAGAAAATAGGTGGTCAATACTATCTCCTACATCTAAAAAGCACACCCCAAGCTGGACACCAAAAGTACCGTGCCACAGTGTGAGGTCTGTCTGTTACCAGGCTCCCAGCACACGTCGAGCCAAGGCCCCAACATCACAAGGACGACCCATTCTCCCCATTCCACTCAGTATTGCCTAATCCACAGCTTTGGGGAACTGAACGTCCGCAATAAATCAGGCAGAGTGTTATTCAACAGAGGAAGTTCTTCAGCTCGAGAGTTATTTCAAATCTTTGCATCTGAGCCTTTCTACCCTCCAGATCATTGTTCAAAATCTAAGAGGCTTGGGGTTTTTAACCATTTCTTCTAGAACAAGATGAGGGAAAGGTGAACTCTCTGACACTGTGTACAACCACAATGAATATGCAATTATTTCACTTCGTTTCAACTTTCACTTTGTTTGAAAGCAAATGTAAAACCCTAAGTCATTTGAAATTACCCTGTGAAGATGAGACTGACCCTACAAGGAAATCTTGCAAGTGTGGCATCAGAGGATTAACAGAGCACCAGCTGCTTAGTCAGCAGCCCTCATCTCTGAAGATGAAGAAATGGCTCTGACCACATTCATGTGGTACAGAATATAAGGAAGTTTACACTGGAAAAAAAAACTTATAAAATTTACACTAAATAGAACTGCAACCACCCAGCTGAAATCCTCAACCTCATTTTCAAAAATTATGGTGTTTTTCAGTTCAAGGATTACCACAAGTTTCAGTTCAGTACTGGGAGCACTTCAGAAAACTGAAGCTTGTAAGTATTTAAAAAAAGAATTTCAAAATCTCTTTCACAAACATATTTAAGTTTCCACTGACAGGCTTCTTCAAACGTTTTCCTATCGCCACAGCTGGCAGAAGGAACATGCATGGTTTCTTATTCCTGGAACATCTCAAAGTTTTCCAGGCATTATATGGTGAGCAATGCATGTGAGACGTAGTCCTAATTAATGGGTGGCACATTATCAGATGTTTCTTTGACGAAACCCTGGAGGGAGTGCTTGAGATGCTGTCTGTGAGGGGTCAGGACATGGGACACACACATAAAATCTCTCTCCACAAATAAAGAAGCATATTCAGCATTAGTGTGGTGCTCCGGTTAAGCGTCCTGTCCTTAATGAACACGAGGGGAAAGTCACCCCTTGCCCACCAATAAATGCTCAGCCATGGAATATGAGCACCTTAGGGCATTGCTTCTGGCAATCACACTGAGTTTTGTCAAAATTAACAGCTGCAGGAAAGACACTCCCAATCTACTTCTACAATCACAACCATCTCTTCACAAGGTCCTTTTTCTTTCTAAAGTTTAGAAACCCTGATGCACTTTATGACTTTCTTCATAAGAGAAGAAATCCATATTACTGATCTTTTGCATGACAGGTGACAGGACTCAAGGAAACAGGATGAAGCTGAGTCAAGAGAGGTTTAGGTTGGATATCAGAAAGAAGTTTTTCACCCAGAGGGTGGCTGAGCACTGGAACAGGCTCCCCAGGGAAATGGCCACAGCACCAAGGCTGTTTGAATTCGAGAAGTGTTTGGATAACACTCGGGCACATGGGGTGACTCCTGGGGTGTCCTGCACAGGGCCAGGAGTTGGACTCAATGATCCTTGTGCATCCTTTCCAATTCAGCACATTCTAGGATTCTAGGATTCTATGACCTCCCTTAAAAAACCACAGTCCAAGGTCTAACTCTTTTTATGACAGGGTATGACCTCAGATAAACCCCCAAACTAAGTCATAAGAGATTTTCCAAAAAATTACCCTTCTATTCCTTAAACATGCACTCTATACATATTCCCTGCACCCAGATTTTTACTGTATTTGGGTCTTGACAGCTGGAAATACCACTGTGATGCCCACAATGATGCTTTATGTGCTTTCCTCTGATTACTTCCTTGGCTTTCTTACGGATTTAAAAGTCTTAAATAGGATACTCCCCACCAGAATTCAATCTCATAGGATCAGAGCCATTCGTCTTAAGGTAGATGATGAGCTGAAGGTCATCCTCTGAAATCCTCACATATATTTAGAAGGCACACAGATCAGATCAACACCTATCATTCCACAATGACAGCACTCAGCATTCACTCTGCCCAGGCTTCTTTCTCAAGTCAAGGACCTCGTGGCAACTGCTGTGCAGGCACGTTAATCCAGACTATCACACATGTACAAGCTGAAAGATTCTGCCCAATAATAAATTGTGTTTATATATTTTAGCAAGTTAGAATTTGATGCATTTCCAGTTCCGGAGTCATTGCTGATAAGTAGCCTAGCTATCAGTCTTGTTTCAAAAGCTGAAGACTAATTTCTACAGATTTGCTATTGTTAACTTATCTTTTTGCCCTGCAAATATTTTCAAAGACGAAAAGAATGCAATTTATGCACAGTAAACAATCTGTAGGATTAGTAGTGGTTAAAAAGCAAAAAACCACATTACTGAATGCCACAAAGCAATTTAGGAAAGGAAAATCTACTGATAACCTGCAGTGACAGAAAGAGGGAGCAGAAACAATGCACACAGCTTTCCTGGCTTTCCTAAATCACACTCCACTTCTCTCTAGCTATCCAACTACTGTATTGTAACAAATAATAGAAGAATTAAATGCTCTAGCAGTCAAGGCTGGCATATTAAAATGACACTCTGCATTACTGAACTTACTCATCTCTTAATAGAGCTATTCTTCAAAGGAGATGAATTATACTGGCAAGAGACCTTTTGCTATTCTAATTTGTCAATTATTTCAATACCACAAGCATATTAAAACAGCTGCAAACATGTAACTAGCTCCAAGATCCCAAGACTCACTGCATTTAATTAGATGTTCATCTTGTGATGTTCTTTAGTCATTGCTTTTGAAACCCACTTCATATAAAAATGTTTAATGTCTAGACTTAATTAACTGCAACTGTAATGAACATACAGCCCATCATAGAATACACAGAGATAGGAAAGTGACCGTATAGTTCAACACCTAAACACCATCACAGAGGAACAAAAACTGGATTTAGAGATGAATTTCTCTGCTTTACTTAGGAAACAGAGAATTTTAAATTATTCTAAAATGACTCGTTGGCATTGTGTTTCATATCAGAACATTTGATAGACAGCACAAACACTGCCATAACAAACCAAAAACACAGCATATGAGTAATATGCACAATTGTAACGTGGAACCATCTGCAGCTCACTGAGATTAACACAGCTGTTAAGCAACAACCTAGTACTCCCAATTAAATATCTGAGGATTAATGCTTTGTTGCAAAGCACAGTTACTTTCATTAACCTAAGCTATGAAGCTTCAAGGCATTTATCTGCCTCTAGAGAACAGGCCTGTGTTTTAACATATTACTTTTTCTAATCCCCATCAGATAAATACTTACATGCCAACTTCACGTGAGCATTCTCCCATTCTGTTATCATTGAATTTAGAACCACTGGTGAGAGCATAAATTTAAGGCAAACACTGAACAGGCACCAAATTAAGACGCAATACAATTAAATCAAATCAGAAGAATTTCAATATAGTAACATGTCTGAAAATGTCAAGACTACAATTACTTTGTTGTGAAATCAAAATGAGTTGTAACACAAATGCGTGGCTTTTTGAACCTTAAAGATTTAGGTTTCCTTTCATAGCCTGGTGGTGCCAAACTGTCTAGCAACCCCAAAAAAATTCTCAGGGCTACATCCAAGGTACACCCTTTTACTTAAGGGGTCATTGCTTCTAAACAGTCTTAAAATGTAACATAAATTTACCCAGTCACTTGGAGCTCTAGAAGTAGCACACACTAAAACTCATCACTTGAGTAAAACTTGCTACACAAGTAACTCTATAGATGTTCAGCAAAAAAAACATTTCAACTTTGCTTTTAATCTACTATTCACCAACAATTTCTGTTACATATATGCCTGCACAAAAATAACTGTCTTTTCCTACCCTTGTATTTTTCTGCTCCTCACACATCAGTGATTTTAGATTTTTAGAGATAATAAGGAACATCTACAAACAAAACATATGTTCCTTTTCGTGTGCAATTCAGACTTGACTGTAGCCACCTGAATGTGTGTCCCCATACAGAATATTCTCTTCTTAAAAAATAATAATTTAACAGATGCAACATTCCTCAAAAATACTTTTACTTTACCAAAACCTTTTGACAGAAACCATGAAGAAGAGCATATGTCCTTTCCAGTTCTTCAATTCCTTGGACAGTTATCCTTTTCAGATACATCCCCTCAGCTATTCACTAGGGAAACAGGCAGAGGTAGCTACGCAGAAAGCTGCTTTCCAATTAAACTTGTTTGAAATGGTTGGGTTCCCATGCTCACATCTCCTAGACTTTCAGTGCTATTTCTTTCAGGTATCAGGCAACTTAAGTACCATTGAGAAGAAATGTGCCCAAAAAGAAATTATTCTTCAACACACATTTTTTTCCTGCTTTCTGTCAAAAGCAGGATGAACGTATTCTCTTCCTAGTTCAACCTGTACCCTAAAAAGTCCCACAGGAACAAAATGCTGATTTCACTGAGCAGGAGCAGGGAAAACAAGGTAAAAACTAAAGCACAGGATCACATCGCTTTTTATAGTCCAAAAGCACCACGAGTATTCCCAGACTCACTCACCAAACCAGCAGTAAGTGAAGGAGCAGATTGTCCTAGAGACTGATTTCTCATGCGGACCAGGTTGGAGGTATCTCCAGGAGGCTGCCATATCGTCTGGCCCACTCCACTGTGGACACTATTTGATAAGGGAAGTAGCTGTTTTCCTTTAAAAATAAAATCAAAATACCGTCAGCTTGTTTCTAAACAAGTCTGCAAGTTCAAACTACAAAGCTGAGAACAAATACTGCATGTGAAGAAAAAGCATTTAATAAAAAAAAACATTTCAAGATTTTGGTAGGTTAGAACTTATAAGAGCACCCTACCAGTAAATTCATTATGTTTGATAACTAACGATTTTCAAAAAATCTACTTTACATTATGAGATAATGGGGAAATCCAAAAACCTTGTAAAACCAGACTGTCACTTTATAACTTTCCATATTCCACACATCTTAAAAAAGAAACAATATTTGTTGCCTTAAAAGGAGGCAAAATCTCTTTAGTACAATTTTTTTAATTCTTATGAAAATGCATTGCTAATTGTAAAATACTGTCTCCTCTAAATAGCTTAGTCATCTTCTCCTGCCACTGGGACATCCAGCACTACATTTCATGCAGCTCTAACATAATATAGCATATGTTTAAATATTGTCTTGCTTTGAACCATGGATGGATGTTTTTTGCTCAATACATATTTCCTAGCCAATGCAACACTCCCTTTTGAAAAATGTCAAGCAGTAAATATCCGCAATGAGAAAGAAGCAAAGCCAAAGTAGGTCATATTTTGACTCCATGGAGCTTGACAGCTTCCTTTTATGTACAACGTCATTCACAAAGAAAAAAGAGAAGAAAGATATTTCTGTGGTTAAAAACACATAAGTGAAGAAGTCTGTGAATCTGGGTTCAGTTATTAGCTTCCAGATGACCTACTCTGTAAGTTTGGTCAGTCAACCCCTGTACTTCAATTTCACCATTGCAAAATGGGAGTGGATAATACCTCTTTTCCTTAAAGTTAGGACTGTGGGACTAAATAACACACCCCTTCCAAGCATAGTAAAGATTCTTGCATTCAATGAACTATTACATGCTCAGGAATCACAGGGGACTGAGACATTTATTGCAGTAAGTAGCAGGAAGTCTACACCATTAATCACATATATGCTTTAGAAGACGACTTGTTCTCTCAGAGGCAGAAAGCTACTTACAAATTCAACTTCACCTTAGAACTAGATGTGAATTATTACGTTCATTCCATAAAAGTGGCTGCAGTATTTGGAAGACTGTCACATAACGTGACCAGCCATGATGCTGAGGGTGGGGAGAGGATGTGGTGTCTTTTTTCTTTTTTTTTTAACTTGTTTATATGAATTTTCTGTGATAGTTACAAGCAATGGGCCAAGTACACACCAACAGAATGAGTCAAAGTGTATGAGAGATGAGCAGGCTCAACTTACTCTAGCAAACAGAGACACAACATATTAGCACCCTCTTCCCGGTCCCACTAAAGCTGCTTACAGCTGTGGACATGATTTTCATGGCTTCATCTTTTTCAAGATAATGTATAAATACAACAACTCATCTTGTCTGCAGAGACCTAAAACTACGGAAATGTACATTGCTGTATTTATCCATGTATTTACCCATGCCTGAGAGCAAGAATAACTTTATTTAAGTCTCTATAAGGTATAGTTATCAATATCTCCTTTTAGTTCCACAAAACTGGAATCCAGGAGGGCAGAATTCCATCAAGAGTCAAATCTCAGCCAACCAGTTTGCATGCACAGTCACCTACACTCTTCAAACTTATTTGATTCTGTTGCAAAAATTAGGTGGAATAATTTTAAGGATGGAACTTTAAGCTAAAGCCTTTCCCTGTCATGCCTCAAACTCTACACACATTCCAAACACCCACGTTGAAAATATACATCTAAACATGTACATTTTCTTTATCCATTTGGGTCAGACTGATCTTGTTGGGGCTCTTTACCCCCTCCTGAATCAGGTATAGTAGATTGAAAAGTCATTAAGATGAACCAACAGGTTCTAGAGAATATACAATTTTCTGTTCTGAAATTACAATCTCCAAAGAGAAAAAATATTTTTCAAAGAGAACAGACCTTCCCGTTTTCCTGCTTCTTCCTATTTACTTTGCTTTCTTCTACTCAAGGGAAAAAAAAGCTACAGTACAAACTTAGGCCAGTCAGCTGTGTAGTTCATAAACTTCTGTTCTCCTCTAGTGATTAACCTGCCTTGGGGAATAAACTTACATGCATACAAAACATTAGGAATGTTTCCATTTTTCAGAAACTATCCACTTACTACAAATAAAACACTAAGCCAAGGCCAAGCCAAAATAAAACATACATATTTTATTGCTTATTTAATTCTATTACACCTAACACTTCAAACATGAAAATATTTATCTTTCTCTGATAAAAGATGAGGGACTGGGACTGGATGTATTTTCGCAATCATGTAAATCAAGCCCGTGCTGATGCCAAAAAGGTGGTTTCACCTTCTTCCTCTTTCCCTCCCACCTGAGAATTTTCAACTCTTCTAGTTCTTGTACTAACATGCAAATAGGCAAACAGCCTAATTATGGAGGAAATGGGCTGCAACCTAACTCTACAGAATAACAGTGGCATTCAGGCATATCAGCTCTTTCACTCTAGACTGATCATGCAGCTCTCTATGCTCTATTCCAGCACCACAGACTTTGATACCAGCTTTAAACAGTTGTGAAACCATCCCCTAGCCCACTAACAAAGTCTTTGAAAAAAAAGAAAAGTTCTGAACTTGGTTCATTTTTGGCTAATTACTTGCCTATGCTCGCTCCAGGGTTCTACAGCTGACAAACTGAATTCTATCACAGGGTTGAATATTATGTTCACAAGAAAAAGCAAATTTTATACAAACTGAAAAAAACCATCATGTTAGTAAGCAAGATTTTTACTTTGAATCACAATTGCCTACAGTGCTTTTGAAGACAAAAAGAAACTAAATAGTAATTCAAATATAAAAAGTCAGCTTCCCAGTAAGAAACAATAGGGGAAAGTGGGCAAGCTTACACTCAGTGCTGATGTTGAAAGAGGCAAGAACGCATAAATGTGCCACCTACAGCTCCACCATTCCATTTTTTTAACTTGGCATATTAAATCTTAGCTTCTAACTTTCCATTCTGGACAATATACAAAATTCCCCTCTTAATCCAGGCTTTTTCACTCTTTTCTACTAATATCCCTTTTTGCATCTTTCTCTTACATAACATTTTGCATGCCCTGCCAACAAGAGGTCACCTCACCAATGACTTACCAGTGTCTTTTATTATGACTGTTATGCCAACACTGCTGCATCTTCAATACAAATCAAGTGTCACATTGTCTTTACAAAATGGCATACCTGACAAAGAACTTGCCAAGCTACCTCTTCGTAGCTTGCAGTCATCTTGACTTAGCTGACGGTGGAGCTTGGTTTTCCCAGCAGACGAAAAGATGTCAGGATTGCTGAGTTTCCTGCAACGCAGCGGAGTGGACTCCGTTATCATCTCCTGGAGAAAGAAAAACAAGTGGAAGTTTGTTAATGACAGACAAGTATCCTCATCTGAAACATGCAATCTCCAAAGCANACAACATTTAACATTGTAAATCCCCCTCTTTGGTACCCCATAGCTGCACAGAAAGCACATCACAAGGCCCCAGTCAACTATGGTCCTTGAACACCACTCTTGTACAAAATACCATTAATAGTAGTCAGAAAAACCCAATTATGCTACAGCAGTTTTTTTGTCTTACAGTATGTAGGAGAAAAGGGTACTGAAAAAACAGGCTCAGCTTTGATTAAAGCTATTTCCTGCTAAAGCACATATACTTTCTCCAATCTTCTTCAATCTTTATTCCATCCAGTCTATGAATAATACACCTATAAAGAAACTGTTGCAATGTCTATTGCAACCCAAAACTCCTATTATAAGTTACAGCTCTATGAAGACCATATGCATAACTAAATAATGATTAGGATAACGATCAGCCTTTGTGTCATGTCTCTGTGATTACTACAAACAAAATTAGACATGTATTTGTCAGAAACACTCCCACACATGAGAATTCCTTTCACAGCATACAGCAAAATTTCAGTCAAAATAGCGTAGGCAGAGCAGTGTCAAGCACAACCACAGCACTCTCCTCGTGCTTTTCATTGTTCTGGAGGTGTCAAACCCAAAGAAGAACAATGAACTTTGCTATCAGAGATGGATTTGAAGGTGTGACACTTTCCATTACAGCCCATTTAGATGCACTGCTCAAGTTCTCCCTTCTCTGCAGTGTGAAACATTCCACTTGTTTTAATGGACTCCTCCATTTGATTTCAAATGCCTCTCATTACTATACAGCACTTCAAGCCATGCTTATCCTCATAAAAAATTTCATCTGAGGCACAAAATAAACTTTCCCTGCATGATACATTACCACACGATTTAACACAGTTTTGAATTATGTTTAAATCAAAAACTAGTTTACCAGTTATGGTTTTTAATTAAAATTTGCAGATTCCAGTCAAAATCTACTTCTAAAGTCATTAATTCAAATCTATTCAGTCTACAGTGTTATGCCTCAAACTGTCAAATCCAGACCAGAACTACACACTTTAAAAATCTCAAGGGGAAGGGACGGGAGGGGAAGGAGATGAATAAAGAGGTTTTACGCGGAAAAAAACTGATTGGGGATTTGAAATAGAATTCCCATTTAGCTCTGAGTCACTCATTCTCACCCTTTCTTAGACCCCATCTACTTCTAATCGTGAAACCTTTTGGCACTTCCTAATACTGAATAACCTTGTTACTGTTTGAGGGACAGCAATGCTTTGCTCCACCACAGCTTCAGTGGTGCACCTTTCCCAGGCTGCTCTGGATACAATTTCTTCTCTGGTTCTGGTCAGACTTTCAGTCGCCACAGTGTCTAAACCAGACCACGAGAGACACCTGGGTACCAAAGCAGGTCAGTTCACTTGCCCAGTTCACCACACAGCTGCAAACAGCTGTGTTGGTGCAAGAGTGGGGAGAGGATCAAAAACAAGTGACCTGGGGTAGAGAAAACTGCTGAAGCTGAAAAAGTGTTTTAATCTTATGGTTCCTCATACACATCTCTGAGCAAAGAGCATCACATTTTCATTTGTCTCTGACCTTCCCCACAAAGGTTCTTCATTTCCAGCAGCCTACACTTCTGCTTTTCTGTCATTTGGAGAGCTGAAAAGGTATCTACCTGTCTTTCTCTTTGTACTTGGGAGTAAGCCAAATAATATTAAATTGCAGCATTAGCAGTCCCCCAGCACAGGGGACTCTGAAAGCTGCAGAGGCCAAGGGCAGAGAGTCTTTGCTGCTTCTGTTCAGGATGGCAGAACATGGTGACATCCGTGTATATGACTGTAAGTAGACACACAGAAACATGCACCCACTTTTAATGAGGCCTGTCCTAAATACCTATAATGTCTGAAATCTGGCACGTTTACCACCCGTGACAGTCTGAAATTACCACACCTCAAAAAAAGAAAAAAACTCACGAACATGGGCAGTCCAGGTTATAAACAAATGACTTAAGAACCTCATCCAGCCTACCCTCTCACACTCCTTCATGCTTCAATTCCAAATGTTCCCAGCATCCTTCAGTATCCAGCTACTTCCCTGAAACTAGTCATGTGTTGAAAGGCCCCGTGCATATCAGCAGCAGCTAAAATTAAAATGCCAAAGACTAACTTGAAGGGAAGTGTTCTAACTAGGACTTCTTTGTTCAATGTTTTTGGGGTGTTTGTTGGTGTTTTGGAGGTTTCATTTGTTTTGTTGTTTTGGTTTTTCCCCTGCAGGTGCATATTCACCTCCCCTTCAACACACACACAAACACACACATATATACACCTCTCACCAATCCTTCTCAGTGAACTGCAACTAAATAAGAATATTCATTCACTTAGGACACCAGGTAAGGAAAAGCAAGTCAGAAACAAAAGTACTCTAAGTCATGTTACAAGCAATTTCTGTATTTTACATCTCTCTTTCTCCACACAATATATAGATATTCACATACCCCTACCAGGCAAAGAATGTGCCCACTTCCCTACCCCTCCCCCCTTCCCTCTATGCACAGTCTCCTTTTATTGGCAAAAATAATTACAAATTCTTAATGTGTCTTCTTGAGTTACAGTACACAAGTCTTGTAGATCTGATAATATCTAAATCAAAAGTTCCCCAGCTGAAGGGCACACCTACTCCTACCACTGTATCTGATCAGCTACAACTGATCACACCCTGCCTACACACACCTTTGAGGTCAGCCCAATGGCATAAGCTACTTCTCAAAAAGCCGTTCCATGTGACAGCTGTCCCCAGGTTCAGCTTTCCACCAGGACTTCTACCACAGAGGTAAGAAAGGAATAGTAGAAAGGTAAAAACAGCTTCCCACACTCACTAAAGAATCCAGGCTGTCTTCTAGACAAGATAGATTTGGTACATATTACATATGGAAAAATCTTCATGAGCCCTTTTTTTGTTAAGTGCATTAAACACTTGGGCAATATTCAGAAGACTACATAGGTGTTAAATGTCTGGAAGAAAGGGCCTCCAATCACATTCTGCAGGTTTATATACTGTTTAACTCACTTTTCAAACAGATATTAAAAAAGTAAGAAAGAAAAAAGTGCACTGTTCTGAGACAGCTACTGTGTTTTAAAAAATGCTAAGTGCAACACAGCCAGTTTAAAATTTCATTTTCTAAAAGCTGTGCCCATATTGTGTCAGCAAAACAATGAAGAGGGAAAGTTTTAGCTTGACAACAATAGAGCTGTCTTCCATAAGACTGCAATTTACTTCACTCATCCATCAAAACTCTGCTTTGATACTGCAGATCACAGATGAACTGAACAGAAATAGCAGTAGATTACATTACCACTCTTAAACACGGAAGGAGAAAAACCTAGAGGAAGACATCTTTCCCTGTCCTTGCCCCAAAGCAATGCATACAAAGAACACAAAAATCTTACACAGCATTCCAAATTAAAGAACAAAGAAACTCTTTGCAGCAATCTTTAGAGCATAATTTGGCTTACATGCTTTCAAACTACTAAATTAATCTATCAGAGCAAGTGGTTGAAGAATATATTACATAGAACAAACTGTCATAATTTCAAGGACTCCACTTCCACTTTTCAAAAGAAAAAATTTTTACAACTCTAGAGATGAAAGCATTAGTAAGCACGTAACACTTGGCTCACACCATGTGAAAAGGACTGTGAGCCTCTCTCCATTCATTTCTTTTCAAATGTGATAAAGAACTTAATTTACTTTGCCTTGTGGCTTTTGCCACAAGCTAAAAATCAGGTTCAAACAGCCAGCTGATTCCTGCAAAGCTTAGGGCTCAAGATAAAAGCGTCACATAATCTTGATTTGCTAGGCAAAGATGTCAGTCCCTACAAAGGTACACAAAAGTTTGCTCACATAACTTGAAATAGCAGGATATGAAGAAGAATGGCCAAAGCTTTTCTTGACTATCGAGAGGCTCTGCATTTCACATCTCAGTCACTTACCACACTTGCAGAGAAAAAGCATTAAAACAGTTCTGATACTGGAATAACACACAAGTCTGTTCCTCTTGCCTGAAATCTCACATTGGGGTTATCACACTCAGCTAGATGGAGGACCAGATTGTGAGAGGAGCTGCAGATAAAAGACAAGAAGCCAAATGTGCTTCTCAATTTGCCTGATCACACTAATATCCCCTGCTAAAATCCTGATCTGGTAATTTCAGAATACAGCTACAAGGAACCTTCTCAGTCATCCTCTCCATTCCATTGCACAGGAAAAGTTCCAAGCAATTAAGGCAGGAAATAAAAGAACAAGCATGTAAACCACTGCAAGGATTTTCAGCAGCTCTTTTGTTTCCCTATTGTTCATTTAATGGTGCTGCAGGAGAGCAGCACAGCACAGGTCTTTAATCTACAAAAGGCAGGTGAATACTGCAAATGTGGATTCGTGTTTTCCTTGGACAGCCAGGTGAAGCATCACACAGCCAGTGAGACTGACACATCAGCATCAGACCAACGCCGGCATCAAACTTCTTAAGCCCTGTTTTTATGGCCTACATTTAGGACGTAACAGATCATGCAAAGGACACTTCCCTACGTGTAACTGTGTTATAAAATCAAACACAAACTTCCTCACAGTCTCTAAACAAGCAAAAGCACTCAGTTGTGACTGACAAACACTCAAGTCTGCAGGTCAAAACACGTTAAACTGTTAGCCAGGGGTGGGGAATCTACATAAAAGTTTTCTACTAACAGGAAATCCATTAATAAGAAAAATGAGAAACCTTTTTTTGAAGCCTAATGAGCATAATAACCTTAGGTCATCTGGAAGTGAATCCTAGCAAGCTGTTGGAAGGAAGAATGAAAATTTAACTACAATAAACTGGCCAAGAATTCACTGTTATTAGCCCATCTTGTAAGGAAGATAACCAATGAGCGACGGAGCTTGAAGGTTAACTTGATACTTTCTGAATTTTTTGAAAGCCCCAAAAATAGTCAACATTGAAAGCTGCATTTTCTGTTTTTTTAGCATAGTACTGTTTGTCCTTTAAAAGATAAAAAGCCTGTTGTGTCAGGGCTGTGTGCACATCTGAGAAGCATTCTTTTTCTTCTCAGCCTTTCCTCATCACTTTATATAATCTGTGTGCATACCCTTAATGAAAGATAAATCTGACCCTGTCATTAGGCCTGCTCTAATATACTCTAAAATACACCGAAAATTAAAGGCCTAGAGAACAGATCACAAATCAAATATCTATGTATATAAGTAGCAATTAGTGCAATGGAATCATAGTATTTAGGCTTTAGTATTTAGCACTGAAATTTGCCTTAACTTTCTAGTCTGGACATTACACATTGAGAGGAGAGGACCAGCAGTTCACCAGGAAGCTGGGGTGAGCCCACTTGTGACCAAAATTGTAGGCTAAATAAGAATTTGCAACTAAGTCTCTTTTTAACTGTGTCTGCTTAACTCATGTACTTGCCAGCAGCACCCTGAAAAATGTCAGAGACAGCAGAATCAAGGAAAATTACAGTAAATGAACACAGCCTCTTAGGGGCTATAATATATTGGTTTACGACATCAACAACAGAGAAAAGCTTTACAGAATGTATCACATCATATAAAAGTGTCACTATTTTAAAGACGGGAGTCCTGCACTGTTTTTCTCTGTAGTAGATTTATTTGAAGAACTTTGCAATAAATTCCAACATTCCTACAACAGTAAATACATAAACTTAACTTAGTGCCAATATTAAGTTTTCAAAATGACTGCAAAGCCAAGTGTTATTTGCCACAGTGATGTTTTCAACACATCATGCACACATTTACCATTCTGAATACCTACAGCTTCCTCTGTACACTCATCTGCAGTCAAAACACAGATGACAGAAAAGTTACAAACTCAAAACTTTCTATGTTAAAAAAAAAAATCCACAGTTAAAGCCAAGCAAACAAGAAAAAAAAGGAATGTTCCCTGAAAGACCCAGTATCAGAAGCCTTTACTACCAGATACACCCTCCTTATCTTGTTCTTCCAATGAGATTTTTTTTCTTGTTAACTCTTCAGGAAACAACTACAAGGCATGTTTGATTAGAACTAATGAATTAGAAGATTTAATGTTTCATCAGGGAAGTTAGTGCTGTTAACTTTGTTGTGAAGTGTCCCAGCTGCAGGATCACATGAAAAAGCTTGTTAAAAAGAAAAGGTAAATATTTACAACTGTGTACATTATGAGCCCCATTCTGAGGACCACTGAAGTGGAGAATCATTTTATTCCTAATGGAACCACAGTCTAGAAGAGAAGGTAATTGATGATTAAAGTATATCAGCTTGAATGTTTGGTCCTTACATGAAAACACAAATGGCTTAAACAAAGTATTCAATCCTACTTCAAGATCTCCCCAACAGCAAAAAGGGAAGAGTAATTCTTGAATTCAGCTTGTAAATGCCTAAAGCCAAATTAATTTCATCAAGGGAAGAAGAAGAAACAGAGCCTCCAAAGTGTGTATCAGACTTCACAGAGGCTCAAAGAAACCACTATCAATCTATCAAGACTCCAAACCCCCCACCAGGCTCAGTAGCTGCACTGACAACAAAACCAGTCTGAACAAAGACACTGAGCATTAAAGGCCACATCATTCTTTTATCATTGCTCTTCTATCGTGAGTATTGCAAACCTTAGAAGGTTGTATTGAGCAGGGAAATTAACTCCTGGCCAGATAAAACAAAACAACTCTATAATTCATCATCCTTACTCATACGCTGTAAGGATTAAAAGAAAAAGGACCCCCAAAAAGGGATTTGTAATAAAATTTGATTTTATCAGACATCAAAACACCTTCTCTCTGAAGATTTTCTTTCAACAGACTCAAATGATGTGCCAAGCATGTGATGTGTCCCAACATCACTGACTAGGATTACTGCAAGTTTTCTTGAGCATCCTGTGTGTCATCAAATACTCATTCGTCTTCTCTATTCTTGTCTATTGGGTTTTACATGGTTAAATAGACGTGCATGTTTAGATTTGCTAAAGACCCTAATACACAGCATCAGCAAACAAAACTTTCCTTGTTTGTCAGTTCCTTACAGATTTAGTCAGATATTTATTACAAAGAAAATACTGAACTTAACACCTCTTAATACAACTATGCTGTGAGCAGACTAGAATGGGAAGTGCTCCTGGAACCAGGCAAGCAGCAGAAACAGCTGCATTTTAATCTGTGCAGGCAAAGAAAACTATGATTTCATACTGGCTACAAAAAGGAGACTTACCAGAGCACTCTGCAGGGCACCTTGAATCCCTACAACACTGGTGCTCACTTAGGAACTTTCAGATCTCCAACTATTATTGATTTTTGTGCACATTACATTGTCTCACTGTCTCATTCACAGGGAAAGAACAAACCAACATAAAATACTTAATACCTGTGTAAATTCCGTTTAATGCCCATTAAAATGTTACAATCTAATCCATTTTCATTTGGAATGTAAATTCCCTGGGTTTTTAGGGACAGAGATGAACAAAAGCAAGCGATAAGTTTTAACTTCATTCAATTTACACAAACAAACAATTGCTTCATAGCAATAGAACCAGGAAGAAAGTTTCATCTGATTTTATACATTTCAGACAGGAACATCCAGGCTGAGTTGGAAAAACAGAGATGTTATCTGTATTAATATTTGATTCTTGACCGAAAACAATATAGACTTTTCTGTGTCTAAGGTACAAATAAAATAAATTTTAAATTAAAATACTAGCTGAAAATACAAAGTTTGACAAGCGAACAATAACAGTGTATTAAAATGTGTGTGCTGTGTAAAAATTACTTATCTACTAATAATGCAGAGTTCTAATCTTGTTTTGCAAAAAGCAATTTCCGAAGAAAAATGTTAAGATTCGTTAAGTTTGAAGTACAATCTCAAATAAAAGTATCTATTGGTCCAGTATGAGATATTGCCCTTAAAAAACTGTCCCAAGATTAAGGAGGCCAGAGGAAAGAAATCCATGCCCAATTGGTATTCCAAAGCTGCCTACCAAGAAAATTAAAAAGTATCTGAACTTTGTAAAACTGAACTTTGGTGGAAAATCACTCAGGTGAGTTCAAGGGGCTTTTCTAATCAGACATTCAATGGCTACTTACAGATGTGTAATACAATTTTAAGACTTGAGCGTAACTGTTAAAGCTCACTTGAATAGCAAATATTGCACAAGAAAAGTATGAAACCAGAAAACACAACAGAAATCTGCTTTAGCAACACTAATATTTTTGCCCAGGATTCTATTATGCATCACAGATATGACCTGAATAGTAGTAGTGAAACCATCTGTAGTCAGACAGAGGTTACTGGCAAAATGAAATACTACAAAAAACAGTGAATTGCTAAGAGTTAGAACACTATTTGTTCATATACACGACAAAGAGAGACCAAGATGCAGTTTAATCTGGTATTATTATCACTGAGGAGGATCTCTACTTCCAGCATGGAAAAAAAAAAAAAATTGTGAAAGTTCCAATCCTTTGGCATCAATATTTTTGTTTCCATGAACCATCTGCAACCTTCTCACTTCCTACCGCAAATGAGATAAGCAGATCGATTCAGAGCCAAAAATAAGAAGCACTTGTGTGAAGTTTTCCTGAGAACAAATTTTCCCTCAGATTCAACAGCAGATCTGCATGTATAGAGGAGGGAAAAAATTATCATTTTATTATAAAACTGTAAATAAAACTACCAGTGGCTTTAGACTTGAATGAAATTAAGTCAACCCTTGGACACACAATAAATGCTTAGTCCTTAGCTTCTCTTAACAGAAGTCCCATTAAATAGCAGTCAAAGATAAACTAATTCACAATCCTTATCAATGTCTGCACAAAGAAATGGAGACTCTATAATCTGCACAAAAGCTTCTCCTCACCAAGCAGTGTAATACAGTTCCATCACAAAGGAACAAAAGCCAAAATTATTTCAAGGACAAGACGTATTCCGTCCCTTCTGCCTGAGAACAGGAACAATGCCCAAGTGTTAGGTTTATGAACACCACCGTGCCTTGAGCTCAAACAAAGACTGGAGTCAGCAGACACTTCTGCTAAAGTGTCTGCTAAACTGGCAAAACAACCCTGTAAACAGATTCTCCTCTGTCCTAAAAACAGGGATTAATGTAAATGTCAAAGAATATACAAATAACTAAATGAATTAATAATTTAACTTTCAGGGTCATATTTTTGTCATCTTCATACTGCACAGGTCCAAACTAAGTCAATTAATAAAAACATAGTTGCTACTAATATGTCACTGCATCCATCTATGCCTGGATGTTTAAACATCTAAATCCCTTCCGTCACTGCAGTAACCACACAACTCATTTATAAGCTTTTCTCTGAAATAATGATTAAATAATTTATTCATTTGTTCTTTGATCTTCTGGTGCTGTTCAGAACACTTGACATCAGTTCTGACTACCTCATTTCCTTCTAAGCATCTTTTCTAAAGTTCCATATGAAAATGTTATTTTTATGATAATAAAATGCTTGTAAATACACTGAGTATTGAATGGTGTGATTTTAGCAACTAATAAACCTGTTTCAATTACCACGCATTCCATTTTAGAGATGACATTTCCTTGCTCTGGGGCATTATAAAAGCTCTTTTACAACAAAACTGGAGTAAGATACAGTCATAAGAAGAGCTGCTGCTAGTCCTCAGTGTACAGCGGACATGCAACTACCAGATTAACAGAACAAACATCAAAGAAACATTGCTAGACATGAAATTATTTCACTATCAGTGCATTTTTTCCAAGTAGCACCCCACGTTGACATTACACACACTTGTCCAGTTTTGTCTTTCCTAGAGTTTAACACTTTGCTTGCATCAGTGAAGTAGGATTCTCTGAAAGCTGCATAGAAGACAAAGGTAGTTTTGCCATTTGTGTATTTGCTTTGTAAGAACAAATTGTTTTTTTAAGAAAGAGTGCATGGAAAAGCAATTTGATGATTCTGAGCTGTATGCCCTTCAATGCAAAGAGAAGCAAATCTCTAGTTTACCACCTGGGATATCTGGAAATTATAGAATCATATATTGGTTTGGGTTAGAAGAGACCTTTAAAGATCATCCAGTTCCAACCCCCCTCCCATGAGCAAGAACACCTTTCACTAGACCAAGCTATTTAAAGTCCCCTCCAACCTGACCTTGAACCCTTCCAGGGATGAGGCACCCACCACCTCTTAGCAACCTATTCCAATGTGTCCCCACACTCTTTGTAAAAAATTTCTTTCTTAGATCTAATCTAAATCAACCCTCCTTCAGTTTAAAACCATTACCCCTTGTCCTATCCCAAAAGGCCCCACTAAAAACTCCACATGCACAGGGAGACAGCCTTCCTGGAAACATGGAACCATGCTTAAACCATTTGCAGACTCTAACTCAGGTGGTTGTGCAGTCCTTCTGCATGGGTATGACCCTGAGTAGGATGAAAACAACCTGCAGAGGCAGCAGCACCAAGTTCCCATTATACACAGTACCAGAAAGGCATATTAGAAAACTAGGTTTTTTGAATCATTATTATTGAGCTCAAAGCATGACAGCTGTATTTTCAAAGGATAAAAGGAAAACAGGCTTGAGCATCAATTAATCAGTCTGACAAATACTGCATTTCATAGAAGTCTTCAAGCTTCCTGAAATGCAGCTGTAATGTTTTCTCAAGTTTTCATCCCACGGACTGAATTCCCCTCACTCCTTGGTGGATGTATCTTTTCCACTTAGTTTTTGTTTGTTTGGATTAACAAAACACAACAAAGTGTTTCCAGTTTAGGTCTAACTGCACACATAATTTAGTCCTTAGCAAAACTGCCTTCAGTATGCTGCAGGCCAGCATTTGTTTACCACTGTAACCCTTCTGTACTGTCTCTTCCACCCTGGAAGACAATCTGCTCTGAGAGCTCTTCCATCAAATCCCATAGGGGAAATTCAACACGGGTGGCAGGACCTACACAATCTATTACTGGTTTTTAATCCTGTTGTGCTGGCAGCTAACACATCCAAGTGATAAACACACGCAGTGTATATTGAGCTAATTTCCACAAGACAGCTCACAGTCACTGCAGGAAGTTAGGACGAGCTGAATGAGCCCCATAGAGGCGAGAACTTCACTGGAAATCTGTCCTGAATGGATTGCTGGGTGTTTGGACAATGAGCAGATACTGGAAGGTACATTCCAGAAGTGCACTGAAAATCAGGTTTTTATTATAACTCTTTTTAAGTATTTTTACCATTAGCTGAATTAGCTGATATGTCAAACACCTACAAGAGTTTCAGAACACAGCATGACTCAGTAAATGTCAAGACAAAAATTATCCAAGTATCAATCAATTAACTAATTAACTGAGTTTGGCTACAAATAGCTGGGAATGTTTATGGCAGATTACTTGTCACACCATATAACAAAAAACATTAGAGAAAATCTTCCTATATAGACAGCTCATGAGGACATGTGTGGACTGAAACTGAATCAGAAATTACATTTCAAAAATTCTTACACTCCCCACAGTCCAACCTCAACAGTTGAAGCCATCTGCTTCTGGAAATTTAAGCACGTACGTGGAATGTTTTGAATTGCTGTCTTGCTTTTACATTCATGAAAATCCAGACCAACTAAAAGGTTTTAGAATGTGTTTTATTGGTTGAAGTGTTTACTATATGTATAACAAAAAGTGAAAATATTTACGGTGCAACTCCAATAGCAAAGACAGTATTTTTCTCCTGCAAAGAAACACAGCATCATCCTATTTTCCATGTACATAATGGACTCCATTGACACTAGAGCAACTGCAAATAGCAAAAAAATGATAAGCTAGACAGCTAGACTTCCAAATTATTGCTAGGCTGTCAATCTTGAACCCTCTTCCCTCACTGCACTGTAATGTGTATTTATAACAGAACATTTGAAAATAACTTCTGACAGATTACTAGATTTAGGGTTCGTGGGATCTAAGCTGTAAATTAAATAAAAAACTCACAAAAAACACAACTTAGAGGAAGAGCAAATTAAAAAGTTCTAAATCTGGTTTCAAAGATAGTTTTTTTGAGTTTCCACGGACTCGGTTTCTTACTTCAAAGAGCAGCATTTTCACCAGGCTTCAAACAGTACTACATCACTACAAAAATACACTAACCATAGCACATCATTATTTGATGTGGAAATGAAATCACTGAGACTCTGTATGACCTGTCCATTTATCTATTGTGGTTCTTGAGGAACAAAGTCTTGCTGGGTGATAAAGCATTTTGGTTTACTCTCAAATAGTTCACCAGCCGGGTGGTCTTCACTGCTTCGTTAGCTTCAGCTACTCAGCTTCCATGAATAGGAATTAAATAAGACTTAAAAAACCTTTTATATTAAATAAATGCCTATCATCATATCTACAATAGTCCACTGCATTTCTTACAATCACTAAAGCTATGTTGGCTTATGGCAGGCAGCATGGGCAATAAAAAATATCAGAGAAAAATAAAGAATTGCCCTTTCTAGAGACTCTCAAGAGCTACCTTGACAGGCAGGACAACATTCACAATGTGCTGCAAGAAGGCAGATGAACTTGCTCAAGAAGTCAGCTGCTAGGTGTAAAGTGAATAACACATACCCATTCCTCCAACACAATACACTTGGATATACTGCTTGGTTTTCCAAAGCATCCAGTCAGGAATATATCCAAAATCTTTGAGTGTCTTGCAGCTGCCTAATCCCAGCCTTGGACAGCACCCCACTGTTATTCTCAAGTGCTCTGTAACAAACAGTAGGTAGCAGCAGCTTTCCCCTTAAGGCTAATAATTATTCTAAAGACAAGCAGTGCCACACCAAACCCAGGCACTTCTGATAGAAGAATTCTCTTGGCTCCTTCACTTCTATTCCGCTTTTGGACAAGAAATGTGGTGTACTGCATCTCTCCACTGCCTGCTTAGCTATTCTAATATGCAAGATATTAAATTAATGTGGCTAATACAATATCTGCTCTTACTCTTCACTTGTGACAGGAAATCGAAATCTCACATGGGCGAGCTGAATCATCTAAGCTGCTGATGCAATGCCTACCTAGTTATTGATTTACACAAAAAAGATTTGTCCATTAATACTCAACTCTGAGAGAAGTGATGATTCTATTTTCTCAGGCCAGAGAAGTGCCATCACCCCTCTGGTGCCACTCTGCTCTTACCTAACAAGCATATTGCAGAATCAGTCACTTGACTCCACAACCCTTTTGTCTGCATCTGGATTTATCTTTTGGCTCAATTCTATCATTATCTAATAAGCACATTACAGAATTGATCCCTTGAATCTATTCCCCTTTGCCTGCTTTTAGATGACTCTTTCCCTCAGTCACTTTTCCAGCATCCCATACTTTTAAACATTAGCATGAACCCACAAGTGAGCTCGGAGGAACAGGTCACCAGGAGCTACCATCTCTGTTCAATGAGGACACAGAAAGGCAAAACTATGGCTAATAAAGAAATCAGGCAGAAGTAGCTTCGGGCTACTTCTGATCAAGAATCAGTTTATGGCAGGCAGTGAGACACACCTATGGGGCACTGACAGGTTTGGTCTTTCTGGTTTCCTTTCCTGCCTCCTCAGAAAAAGGACAGAGAAGAAAACAAAGACAGAACCATGCATGTCGTGACAGAACAGCTGATTCCTCCACAGCTACACCCTGGCTTCTTCATTACCTTTATTTCTCCATAGAGAAGGGAATAAACTTCAGAAAATAAAGTCTGAGGATCAACCATATTAGAAGCTCCATAGACTAGAATTGTGCATATTTTTATTAGAAAAGAGCACTTATTTTTTGCTCTCTTCCTGTCATAAGAAAGAGAGCTAAACAGCAACAAAGGAAGATGAGAAAAGGAAGTCTGAGGTCTGCAAATAGTAACTGAGTTTTTAATGGCAAGTTACAACCACAGGTTGTAATTTAGGAGTCTTTACCAATGTCCTCCTTAGGAACTTTCTTTAGCTCCCTTGACAAAAGAGGGACAAGTCAGAACTACCCTAAAATCAACCCTAAACAACAATGTCACAGAACAGGTGGCAATAAGCATTTAAGTAAACAGATGATTCCTGATCTTCTACAAGTTAGCAGCACTCCATCTCTCCTTTTATAAGAAGGGGCAATGATGTTTACAGAACATACTTCTCTATGATTAATCTATACTGGCTTTTATGGAATATGTAATATGAATAGTAAAAACTACACTCGATTGCAAATGCAATCTGCATTGCTAGCAATAAGTCCATTTGATTTGGTTCAAATAAGCTTCCACCTTCTTCAGATTAAGTTTCATCCCAGCTTGTAGGTTTTGACATGAAGTTATAAAAAACAGCTTTGAGTGTTGTGAGCTGTTACTCACAAGGCCCATGGCTGGGGGAGCTGCAACAGAGCTGTAGAGAAAACCGAGAAGCAAAGTGCCAACCGAACTCCAAAAGCTTTATTCTTCACTTGTCAATCAAAAGGGAAGACTCATGGTAGAAATAACCAAAGAACACCAAACTGTTCTGCAGTCTACATAGAGGGCTCATCACAACAGGGATACAACCTTTACTAGCACTGATGTCATCTAGAGGGAAAAGAAAAGAAAAAACTTATTATATTTGAAGCACAGAAGTTCTAATTAGGAAAAAAGAAAGATCTCTTCAGTTTCCAGGCTTGCCACGCAGCAAGGAAAGCATGGTAACAGCTCCTCTGCAGCTGTGGAGACAAAATAAATCTGAGTAGCACTCTGGGGTTTGGCCAGTTTCTCCCTGCTGGTTACTGAGTGCTTTCCAAAAAAGAACAGGGTGAGAAGTCAGTGGAAAAGATCCTTTGCTATTCCTTCCAAGAAAAAAAAAGAAGCAAAATATAATGACAACATGAAAAGAGTAATAAGCTTTCTAGCCTATCGTTTATAAGTAGTCTTGGACCAATTTGCATGATTTTACTCATAGATGGAGGAGAAATATCCACATATGCATAATGTTACAAAACCCTCTCTCATATGACACACCCAACTGTGGCAATGCAATCCCCAAAATTGTAAAAAGACAAGTATCAAACACAGTGAAGGAGGAAGCTTGTCTGTGATCACACTATTCCAGGCTGCTGCCAGAGTATTACCTGGGCTTGGCACACACTCCAAGAACAATCAAGAGGGAAAAGCACAGAGGTCTAGAAGCAAAAGAACTCAGTGTCTTCTGTTCCAACCAAAGCCTAATTTTACATTTCAAATACTTCTACATGGAAAAGAGATCAGATAGTAGAGAATTTTTAATGCCTGTGCTAGCACAGGTATATTCCACAGCTGAAAGTTGGCCATTAGACAAAACAAGCCTTGAAATAAGATGATGTTTGGTTTTCTAACGGCAGGAATAATTAAACATTGGCAGAGCTTTCAGAAGAGGTGACAAACACACCATGATCTAATGCTAAGATAAGATCAATTTCTACTAGAGATGTTTTAATTTATCTTTCAGGAAAGCTCCACAGGCTGCCCATGTGGGGAAATCACACTGGATAACCTCAGTATTCCATTTTGGCTTTGGGACATAAAGATCTACAAAGTTTCAAAGATGGGTGGAGAAAAAGGAATATTTTTGTTACTCTCAGAAAGCTTGTAGCACTACAGTTCCAAGAGACAGTCATTGTTAAATGAATTGATTGGAAATCAGCTTGTTCAAAGATCATGAAATATTTTCTATCCAAGCAGAAATTACTAAATGTACTGGCTGAGGAACACACAGGATCTTCAGGTAGGTAAAAATTTACAGCTGGAGGTAGCCCACTGCACTGATTGCCCTATAGAAAGGGCTCTCCAACACAAAACTAAGCTGGACTAAGGAGGCTTTTGGCCTTTCTCTGTATTAAGCTCGCAGGTTTCCTGCTGGCATCAGCTAAACATTTCCTATACAACAAACAGACACAGCAGGGGAGCCTTCAGGTTTACAAACATTTCAGTCCAGCTCTTCATGATCAGCAGTGGAATTAAACTTTATACACAACAAATGCTCCATCTACCCCAAAATCCTGCCTCTACAACTTGCAGTCCCTCAACCAGCCCCTTAGACTGCTTGTTGAGATTCTGCTACTGTTTTCCCCTCCATCTCTCATTAACTAACAAAGCCACAAAGCCGTGGAATCTATTGATAAATCCTTCCCTGGCCACCCACAGCAAGAGAAGGAAGCTTGTCAGAAGTGATGGGGTCTGTTTCTGTTCCCTCACCTTGTCACATCTCCAAGCAAGCAACCCTGGGTGGCACTCACTAGTTCCCTGAATGCCTTTAGAGCAGAAAATGTCATTCAGTGATGCTCAGCATTCTCTATTTTTACTCTCTGACTCTCAACCTCCATCCCACTATACTGCCACAACACTTCAGTCCTCCTCACATCTGTTTATTGCCCCTCTGCTTCCAGAGGAAGATAGCATTTAGATTTGTTAGGGACACATTAGCATCCACTCCTCATGGAAAAAAAAATAACAAAGACATTCCACACAGACAAGTGAAAGGAAGAAACGTGCATTTGCCCCATTCCAATGTTCTCTTAGATTATAGCTGATTTCAGTTGTTTTCCTCAGGTGGATCCAGTCTACCTATTAAATAATCTTCACTCCTAATCTCCTCCTTTGCATCTATTACATCCCTTGAGGAAAAAAAAATAGAAAATACAAGTATTACCTTTAGCATGTAGATTCACCTCTTGTAAAGCCTGAGTCATCACTTGATACCAGAGGATACAGTGAGTTGCTGTTTGTTACCTACCCTCTGCAGACCAACCACCATCTTGTACAATTCCATCATAACCCTTTACAGCCATCTCTTTTAGAAAATGAAGAATCCTTTCTATGAGGACTTTGTCTTCTACCTGAAGTAGAAAATTCTAATAAAAGCAACTCTGACAAATACTGGCTATCATCCATGTGAAATCTTTCACTATAAATACCACAGTGTTTAAAACTAATTATGTCAGCATGATATGGAAACAGGTAGTGCTTGAAATATGCCTCTGGATGAGGGTGACTGTCATTCATAACCAACAATCACTTTCACCTCAAATTCCCATTTTTCTCCTTCAATGCAGTCAGCAAACATACAATGATTAAGCTGATCCTTTATGGAAATCCAAGGGGGCTGTGTTTGACAAAGATGCCCTCACTCAGTGAAACTGAACGGTCACAGGGTAAGAAAGACAATTCAGTCATGAATTAATGATGGATGAACAGGAAATAAGTTGGAGGAACTGGCCTTTTTCCCAAAAAAGATGGATCACCAGTGGAGTCTCACAAGGATCTCTTCTGGGATTAACACCTTCCATATTTTAAAGCAAAATCTAGCAAAGAAGCTTGACACTTAAGTGACAGAGTTTGCTGACAACACCTAAAGTTATTCAAGGTTGCAAACACAATGGCCAGACATCTGAACAAGACTTCAATAGTACTGTTTAAGTGGGCTGTAAAATAGCAGGTAAATGTAAAGTGATGCATAGTATTTAAAAAAAAAACCAATATGTACACAATGACAAATTCTGAACTAGTTATTACCGCTTAAAAGAGTGACTACAGTTTTATCCAAGTTCCACAGAAGTGCCAACTCAATGCTAAAAGATTGTCAAGAAAAAGCAGGCAGAAGATTAAAGAATGAAACCTAATATGCCATGTAAGTTTACTGGGTGGCATATGCTGAAATACTGTAGCTGGTCCTGGCTATTGTAACCCAACCCCATTCCTTGGATTCTTGCATCACTGTCTCCAATCAGGAACACACCTGCAAGAGGTGCAAAGAAGACAGCAAGGACAATGAAAGGGGTAGTCACTTCTTTCTGAAATGGCTCTGGAAAAGTCACAATCAAGGGAGGGTAAATAAAAGAAAAAGTCATCAACCCATAAATCACACAGAATAACATGGGTTCTCTTTTTCACTGCCTCTTCCAATACAAGAAGTAACAAGCAAGGCATAAAACCAAGCAGGCAGAAAGTTTAAAAGCAAACAAAAATAAGTGTTTTTTCCACACAAAATGTGTTTAAGCCCTACAACTCAGCCACAGGATGTTGTGGATGCTACAAGCATACATGGCTTCAAACACTGATTGGACAAATTCATAGAAGAAAAAACCCACTGGGGGCTCTAAAAACAAATATCACCTCTAGTTCCGGAAACCTACGAGCCACAAATTACTGGAGGCTGGGAGAGGCATTTCCTCAATATACACTATACTCTTCTCCAAGCTTCTGTTCTTGGCAGCTCGGAGAGGCAGGATACTGGGCGAGAGGGATCTTTAATGTGACCAAGTACAGTCATTCTTACATTCTTGCGTAACTCACAAGAAAGTGCAAACATTAATCGTATGCACGTGGGAACCATAAGCACAGCAAAGGACCAGATTTTCAAAGGCCTTAAGGTCAGTACAGTGATTAACTGCTGCAGTCACAGTTTGATAAGGACTTCTTTCAACACTAGCGTAGCTTAGCCTCTCCCAACCACAAACTTGAGCAAATGTATGGCAAACAAAGAGATCTGAATTTAATCCGGAATGGTTCGCTGCAGCTGTGCACACTGTTGCACTGACACTGCTGAGGGCATGTTACAGGCTTGGAAACAACAGGGCTACTTAAATCAGAAGTGGCCCCAAAGGAAATACTTCTCAAGCTACAAACTGGATCAGTGAAAATGGAGTATCTCTCTGTCTTCTGCATCTCAGAAGGCCTTTTCTACCATACACACGCTACCAACTACCAACATTTAAATAAACACTGAATTATTGATATTAAAGACAGAAATGCTGTTTGTTACATTTGTACAACAAATTCATTTATTTGCAGTTGTTTACCACACTTACAAAACCTTAAATGAAAGACACAAGGGGAGAGGGGATGAGAGGTTGTCCTTAAAAGTTTGGGGAGTATCTCACACATGGTTGAGTAGAAGCCTTCTTAACTTTAGCTGAAAAACTCCTCCTCCATCACACCGAATACCTGCCAGCACACAAAGATCTGTTCTTACAAGTCACATCAGGTCCCAGTCAGAGCACCCAAGTTAAACACAAACTGGCACTATCTCCCATTAAAAAGCCTTGTGCATCTCAAGAACTGACATTTCTGAATTTGCAGCCTTCCCTGGTTTGCAGCATTGGGGTTGTTTTGATGAAATTTCCCAAGTGTTCAGTACATCATTCAATACATGGCATGTTCTGTGCGCATGATTTGTACGTTTAAGTCACACTACCAGGAATGGAAATAATTTCCTTCAGTTTCCATGTCAATATCACAAACAATACATCAAAACAGTACAACAAACACCTTGCTATTGCATTTGGTTGCTCTACAAATTTGTCCATTTAATGGACAGCTGGGAAGATACCAGGTGACCTCTTCTGATTTTAGATTTTTTTTCCTGAATAAAGACTGTAGCATACCTTAATTGTTTCAGGAAAGAATAAACATCAAAAGCAGCAGCCCCTCTAAACCACCTGGCTTAACGAAGCACTAGAGAATAAAATAATAGAGGTCTCCTCTTCAAGGGCCCAGTCTGATAAATCTGTATTCAAGAGGTATCCACTAGTCCAAGCCAAAATCCAAGGCTCCTATAATTGAAGGCAATGTCATACAGCTTTTCTAGGAAAAAACACCCAAGAAATTATTTTTAAAATAGCATAAACCTGTGCATCTGCAACAATGATGTAAACTTAAAACACCTTTTCAACAAAAAAACTAGGTTTTCTCTTTGCTCCAAAAAATGGCAAAACAGAGCAATGAATTACTGCATCCCGGGAGTCTTCATACTTGTGATATTTTCTCCTTTTCTTCCAATAAACAAAAAAATAGCATTAGTTGTCACCTACATTTTTCAACTGCAAAGTGCCATCCCCCATTTTTGTCTCTTGTAAAACTAGGACTACCAAACCAAAGTGTTGATGATGCTGAACTTTGGTTTAGGATCTCTTTGGTCTCTCATCCTTGTAATCCTAAGCACCAATCAGTAGATCCTATTTTTGTGGGTATGAAAGACATAAAAGTGGACATACTGAACTTACACACTCTCACATGTAACAAGCCTGTGCATTTTCAAGTCTCTGCAAACGGACGGTATGCTCCCTTTATAAACCACTTCTGGAATTAAGACCTAAAAATGCTGGAAAATGCATCATAATTATCATCACGATTAGGAGCGACCTAAGGAGGGTTACTAGAAAGATGCATTCTGTGATCAGTAACACCAGCCAGCACACAGCACGCACCCGATTTCACTGCATCCTCCCTCGCCTTCCCCGGCACGCGGGCAGACTCCCGGCACGGCGGCTCCCGCACCAGTCACTCACGCCGCGCCGTCAGCACCGACACGGACACGCCACCGCTCCCACCCTTCCCTCTTCTGGGGGCACCTACCTGCGGGAGCGCACGGAGCGTGCGAGGAGGATGCTCGGAGGCTGCCGCCGCACCGAGCGCCGCCGCTCCCGCNCCGCGCGCTCCCGCTCCCGCCGCCTGTCAGCGAGCGCGGCCGCCGCGGCGCCGCCCCCCCCTCCCGCCCCGCGCGCCGCCCGTTATCGCGAGAGCAGCAGCCTCGCGGCGGGGAGGAGGAGCGAGGCTTGAGGGCACTGAGGGCACTGAGGGCGGGTGGCAGAGCGTGGGGGCAGATTCTGCGGCCGGGCTCCAGGTAGGGCTGTCCCCGTCAGCGGTGCCCCTTCCCGGGGGAACAGCCTCTGCGTCCGTGCCAGGGCTCCCTCTTGGGAGGAGGCTGGGAGGTGTGAGCTGAGGATGCGCCATGCGGGAGTGTCACGCGGGCGTGAGGGCTGTGTTTGTGTCCCACAGAATCAGACTCCCTCCCTGGCGGTATTCCAGAGCCGTCTGGATGCAATGCTGTGCCTCGTGCTCTGGGGCGACCCTGCTTGAGCAGGGAGGTTGGAGCAGATGATCCCCTGTGGTCCCTTCCAGCCTGACTCATTCTGTGGTTCACAGAATCGCCGAACTGTAGAATCACAGAATCGCAGAGTCACAGCACGGTTCTTTCTTTCACAATCTTTCTGCACAATCTGTACAAGTGTGTGGTCACGCACAGAGTAAACTTCTTCCTCATATTCAGGTAGAACTTACTGTGCGTCATCATGTCCTTATCATTGTGATCTGCGATCAGCTCAGATGTCCAGCAGAATCCAGCTTCCCTGTCAATAAACTCTTAGTTCTTCCCGAAGATCTCGGGTGAGTGCAGGACCTTCCCAGTGGTGTTACACGAAGACGGCCGCATTGGGAAAATGCCACAGCTTTCTTCCAGCAGGACACAGTGGGACGCAAGCCCCAGGCCTGCAGTGCCTGAATGAGTGGAGTACCTCTGGGCATCCCTCATCCCTCCACAGGAACTCTGAGCTGCAGGAGAATGTTCACCAGCTGTGCCCCTCCACTTCTTATGTTGTGGATTAAGACGTAGTTCACCATCTTCTCAGTAGGAAAAACAAACCTGCAGAGATTCATTACCTCAAGGAGTAATATCATCATCTTGTGTTTCATCTCAATTCACACCCTCTCGGCATTCTTCTCTTTGCAAATTATTTCTTGAGGGTTTAAGTTACCAGTTTCTGCATTTATTTTTCACAAAAGCAACTTCAAAGTTTTGGGGTTTTTTCTTCACCATTACATAGTCAGGAATCTTGCTGCTGCTGCAGAAAAAATAACTCATTTTCTCTTTATACCAAGCTGAAAAGGCTCATACATCTTCAACCAGGAAATCTAATTGTATAAATTTTTTATTCATTTTGTACAAAGACAACAAAAATACACTTCCCAATGATTTATTGAGGTAGAAGAGTGGGAGCATTTTTAAGTAATTAATAATGTTTAAATGTTTGCTGAAAACTATTTCAGGATGCTGGATTAGTCACAGAGGTCTTTTTCCATCATAATTGTATGTGATCAGAATGGACAACCATGTGGAACTTCCCAGCTGGGAATCCTGCTCTAACTAAATGTAAATAATGCAAATTTGTGGAATCTTGGCATCCTTGTTAATGTGAGTCTATTAGGATGGCACAGTGCCTCATCATAATTTGGCTGGATCTTTGCCCTGTTGCAGCATAGATGCCAATTAGTTATTTGTTGGCTATGGCCTGTGGGACACCTTGCTCTGGCTCACACCTGTTCGCTTCATGTGCCAGAAAGGAATTCGTGCATACAGGAAGAAAAGTCACAAAGAGGATGTGGATAACATTACCTCTCTAACATATTAAACAAATAAACATGTTAGAAACAAATCTTCAGTTTTTTATTTTAGACAGAATTGCAAGTAATTGCCTTCTGGTTCTGTATTTTAATATAAAAAAGTAAAAATATCTTTCATCTCTCCAAATCAAAAAGCCATTTGGGAGTTAATAGGACATTTTATTTGTGAATATACTGTGTTTGGTTTGCTTCTGGCTTATTTCCTTCTGTTTAATCCCTGGTTAGTATTTTGGACTCAAAATGTCTTTTCAATATTTTTGAAACAAAAGAACAGTGAGGTTTCATGTTAACAGAATAGGAAAAATACTCCTCATTTTACTGGTTCTCCCATATTTTTTCCATTTAAACATGTCACTGAATATGAGCTGAATCTGCAGACCAGTCTGAGTGACCTGATTTTTCTTTTCCATATGAGCTAGTTTTCTGAACTTTTTTTTTCCCAGCTTTAAATAAAAGTGAACGAATCATGAGAGGCTTGGCAGGGAAAAGGGGTACAGATGAACGAGGCAGAGCAGATAATGGTGCCACATCTATGCTCATGATGTTTGTCTCCAGAAATCTTCTGTCACATCAAAAAAAGAAGATTAATTAATAAAGGCTTATAAAGGGGATGATTCTTACATTATCTAGACTGACTAACACAGAGCAGGGCACCACAGACAGTCTGTGTAGCTCATGTGCTGATACTCAGCTAATGCAGTTTCTCTGTGCAGTTCCAGATATTTCCTTTCCCTGGCTCCCACCTTGCGTTTTTTCCATATAAAAAAGGTCTCAGCATGCGCTTCTGATTCAGAAGGTAGCTGGAATGATACTATCAGGAAAAGTTCTCTTCCATTCTTCTCTAGCTGGTTTAAAGGGACTTCGGTAAGGCAGAACACAGTCTACTCAAACTCACTCCATAATGTTTTCTGGAATGACAAATTCCTCTGCAACATTTTTATGACTGCTTACCACACAGCTACAGCAATAATTCCTGGAGCTGGAAGAGAGATACGCAGACTGAAGCTGTGAGGTTAAAACCTCTTTATTCCAAACAGAGTAGAAAATGCTAAACAGTAGAAGTCATTCTGCTGAGCGAGAGAATTTCCTCTTCAAAATGAAATACTTAATCATTTTAATTCCTATTAAAATTGACCATTTGGCAAAATCAGTGCTGCACATAACCCAGCTGATCACCTGCTTCCACTGTTTCCAAGGCAGAACTGCATCACTAATGCCACCAAACAAGTTTATCACTGCGTCCTGTCATTTGTCATTCCACTCACACTGTACACACAGCCTTCCCTCTCAGTATTTGTGCTCTGTACGAGACGGAGGAAATGGCTTTGGTTGTTCTGCATGTGAATCTGTCACGCACCTTCTGTTAGTGACCCAGTTCTAATGGTATTCACAGACAAGTTTTGGGCTTTACACTGGAATACTAATGTCTGGCAAATGGCAGTGTGCAGTCAGGCAGGAGGAAGGCACGGGACTGCGGCATGTGGTGCTGTACCTGCACAGAATGTCAGTAATGACAAGTAATTAACAGGCTGCACGTCATCACCATGACTCCTGCCTGTTTCCCCAACTCCACGCCTGTGACAGCATTCTTTCTTCAANAAAAAAAAAAAAAAAAAAAAAAAACAAAAAAAAAAAAAAAAAAAAAAAAAAAAAAAAAAAAAAACACCAAAAAAAAAAAACCCAGCATGATACAGCTAGAGAATACCAGTTATAAGCAAAATAAAAAATACAAGTAACAAAGTCCCATGGAGCCAGTGAGACATGATAGGCAAAGTTTTGACTGAGACAAATCCATTATTCTTTATAGAATGAGGCATCCTTTTGTTCAACAAAATTCAAGATCCCTGTCTCAGCCCTTCCAGGGTGGCAATGCATGCTGCATGCATAGCACAGGACTGCAGCCACACAGTCCATCTCCCCATCACCATCCCCAAGCTCCAGGGAAATGGTAAGAAACAAAGGATTTTCTAAAAGAACACAGGAGCGTTAGTAAGTCTGGGACCTTGACACAGTCTAGGTGAAATTTACTCATGATCTGGATCTAGTGAGGTCTGCTATTTCAGAATCACAGAACATTCTGAGTTGGAAAGGACCCACAAGGATCATCAAGTCCAACTCTTTAAGTGAATGGCCCACACGGGGATTTAACCCACAACCTTGGTGTTATCGGCACCATGCTCTGACCAGCTGAGCTCATCTCAGGGTCAAGAAAGTCCACTTTAGACATTTGTGTAATTAATAAAAATACTCCTAGTTGCATAAGGACTTTTTACAGGAAGGTTGTAAACAGTCATGCTTCAAGGCACAAACTAAACATTGAATTAAGGAGGACTAGGAAGGAATTTCTTACTAGCAGGTTTTTCCATAAAAGTATATGATACCATATATTATTCCAATGCATCTTCACTGGAAACTACCACTATTAGTCTGTCTTAGGGACAGACTAATGGAGTAAACCAACTGACACTTGGATGGCAATTACTACATCTGTTAGTGTAGAAACACATAACCACGGACAGGTTATATGCCAGGTGCTTTTACTGAGGCGCCGGGGAAGAGGGGTACAAACCCAAATCAATCCCCGCTCATGGATTTCCAATGCCCACATTATATACCCTTCTCATTACATCATCATATATTAATCATTTACCCAAGCATGATTCTCAAGACGTCCTAAATAATCATCTTATTCATTATTGTTTCCACTCAAGCATAAGTTTCAGCCCCCTTTTCCCAGGTGCAGCTACACAATTAACCCATCTATCCTAATCTTCTACACAGGTTTAGACTTGCCCCTTATCATCTCAGGCAGATACACAGGTTCAGGCTTGCCTGAACAGAATGTCCACCTTGCTCTCCGGGCCTACCTTAGCTACTACAATTTAGAAACATTTTAACCCTATGCTATCACATCTAGATACAACAAAATTCCAGTCATAACTGCATATGATTTGCTTTCCAATAGTTATTTTCCTTCTTCATATACCATGAAGGACATGTTTGCAGTGATGCAGTATGTCAAAGTGACAGCTTTGCACTGCTCTAACCTTGTTCTAGGTATCATATTTGTATCTGATAAGGAAGTGGAAGATATAAATATGCAAATATGTAATAGAAGTTAAAAATTATGGCTGTGAAGTATCAGGAGAGCTTAGTGCAATAGTTAACAGCACTTCCTAGCAACAAAAGCTCATCAAACACATTAGAGCTTTAAATAGAGGAAGAGACCAGTGAATGTGCTGCTTTCTCTGTCAGCTTGGACTTGATTGTACAGCAATTGCCACAATAGGGCTGCTACCCCTGGGTGTGAACAGAGGACAAATTACATATGCACATAAATATGTATATTTGTGGGTATTTCTGAAAGGTCCAAAAAGAGAAGCACATTAGGAAGGGAGAGAGATTGGCCAGCAGGAGTAGATTCAGATCCTAACTGTCCTCACCCTCTCTTTGGTACCCAAAGAAAGATGAGATTTAAGAAGGGCCAGGGGGAGGATTACACATGGTTCTACTGTTACTTACGGAAACGCCTCCCAGATAGAAGATGACAAATACAAAACAGCAGCCATGGAAATCCAACAGGTGTGCTGTGAAGGCTGGCACTAGGATACTTCAAGAGACTTAAGGTGTCTGTGTTGATAGAGAACAGTCAAAGAGGGCATAGATAACTGAGAAAGGATTAGGAAGCAAAACCGAATCTTGGTTGATACAACAGAGCAGAGCCATTTGAGGGATGCAGAAAGAGAGAGATGACAATGTAAACAAAGGCACTGGGCAAAAAACCACCTGTTTCCTGAGTGTTGTGGTCAATTTTCCAACCACAGAATCATCACAGGACAATGAGTCAAGCTATCTAAGACTACTATGGCATGTATGGGAGTCATTCATCAGAGACACAATGTGGGCTTCAGCTATGTCCTCCTTAACATTCATCCCTGCAGTGATACCAACAGGAAAAGCTCAGCAGTGACTCATCTGGTGGTTTCCAGTCACTGCCTTTTAATATGTTGACCAGTATGATCTCACTGTTACCTTGTGCTTGCATTATTTGTTTTCTCTATGAACCTGTCAGCTCTTCATTTTGATTACAAGGTGTTCAACATAACAATTAAAAAAACACAACACAGAATACCAGCACAGTGGGGCTCAGAGGCTGGCAGTTCTGACTGAAAGTACTGCCAGTGCTACCCTCACGTGTCCCTCTCAATGTGATACCACCCTTTTCAACAACAAAATTCTTCTTCAGCTGTGCTATAAACTGAAACTGATTCATCCAGAAACACTGGAGGCAGGGGGAGCACTAGATTTCTTTTTGCTGGATCAGTTTCCCCATCTGGTTGGGTGCACAATCCCTTGTGAGTTGTGCCAGGACAATGGAGGGAAAGGGGCAGTACAGGATCAAGGCACAGAAGGGGGCTGTGGGACATGGCCGTCCAGAATCCAGTTATGGCACCAAGTACTTTAAAACACTACATCACAACTTCAGGCAGGGACATTTAGGCATTATCTCTATTCAAATAATGAATGCCCATAATACAAGTGTAAATTTAAAAAAAAATAGTATTGCTATTCCCCTAAGAGTAAATTCATCATTCATAAGTGATTGTAGAAAATTCAATCAAATATTAATGGTCTAAATTCAAAACACGATTGCAGCTGGTTATTTCTGGAGTATAGGTCAAACTGGACACAGATTTTCTTTGTCACTTGAGAGAGCCTCCTTCACACCAGTCAGGAGCTACCCAAACCAAAGCCCCCTCTTTGTAGAAAAACGAACAGTAGTTGTTAGTGGTTCAAGGAATCCCACCGTAACAGACTAGCAGAGTGCAAGGCAAATGAAAGACTAGGGCAAAGGAAGAGCATTCTGTTATGCTTTCAAGAGGTGCTTTCCACTCAGTAATAAACTGAAATAAGTAGGTTTTTGTCCCCTTTAATTTTGAAAAGCCTAACATGGGGCTTAAAATGACATTTTTACAATTCTAATTTTGTTGTTTTAGGTTGTGATTTCTTTTTAAACCTACCATTCATTAAAATATCTGCTTTTTTACCCACCACTGACTCACTCTTTTCATTATATAAAATTACTGGTGCTTTTGTCATTCTTGTGCCCTGTTGAAGAACTAGCTCAGCAACATTTGTGTACTAAATAAAGCAAGTAAGACTTACTTGGTTCTGTGATGTATTCCTTACACAAAGAAAAAAATATGAAAAATCCCAGCCCCACTGAAGTGAACTGAAACAAATCACACCTCAGATTCAGTAGCATTAAGATTTGACCTCAGCAGTTTTTTTCCAGAGTCAGAAGTGCCAGACTGAGTCCATCTGGAGTGTCTCCCCTGGCATTCAGCTTGACTTGTGACATGATACATTCAACCAGGACCTGTGAAGACAAACCCTTAGTTCTAAAGTCTAACATAGTAAAAGTCCAGTTTATGTGCTTCACTGATCATCAAATAACATGTTCTTGTTGCAACTTTAAATACAGTTCTGCATTTAAAGGAGCTTCACTAAATTAGATAAGAACCTGTGCTCCTAATTACATTTTTTGTTACAGTTAACAAGAAAAACACTTCCAACCTTTGAGCATGCAGACTCACGCTGAGACATGAGGAACAAACAGATTAATTTCATTAGCACACATTGCCATCTCTAATAAAGCTGTAACAGGCCAAATGCTCTAATTTACACTCCTGAAACTCAGTCTCCCTCCAGTCACACTGTTATTACGCTTTCAGGGTGCCAAGAAGGGAAATGGATCTGGCAATTGTCACTGGTTGGAAGCACAAACAATTTTTCCCTTAACCACATCGGCTTTGCAGAGTTACCAAGAGTATAAAGGCATGAAAGCTTGCTGCAGTCATTAAAGAAATCTGACTCACAAAGCAGGAATCACTCTGTTGAATTAGGAGATGTCAGTTCACATAGTTACTAAACTGATGGCCAGAAGCTGGGAAGTTAGAAACTATATTTTTTAAACATTTTTTCCCTAATTTTCTGCCAATGGTTCATGCCAGAAGGAAATTGCTCAGGTAGATGACTCTTGAGACCTACTGTAGCAGCGTTTGTGGTTTTGGAATAGATGCATGGGTTTGCTAACACCATTGACCACTATCAATTAAATCACCAGATGATAATAATTTATTGTTGTGGTGCCTGAATTGTTGTCTATGGCAATACCTCATCATCATGCATGCTTTCACTCTAGCTTCTGAAGAGAGGAATAGAAGTTACAGGGTATTGATATTAAAGTTAAAATGAAATGGCAGGAGGAGTCTTAAAAGTACAAGAATATCAGTGAGTGCTTGAAAATAAGTTAAATTTTAACAAATAAAGGTAAATGACCCATTCCAGTATGGGAAGAGGTAAGAAAATTCCTTTAACAAATTTCCCAGTATAATACATCAGACAAAACAATTGGCAGAGAATACTTTTAGAAAAGAAGAATTGAGATTCACTTCTCAGGAGATGAAGATGTATAGCCAAGAACTCTAAAAGCTCCTTAGCCTGAGCCTGCTTACATGTACTGCTAACCAAAGCCAAGTCTGGGAAATCACAAACATATGACAATTTTCCTTCCCGCTGCTAGAAACTCTGCCTAATCTCCCAGCAAGTGGTCCCATTTGGCTCCTACTCAAAGCCTGAAAGCGATCCCAGTTTCCTATAGCTTAATATAATTTGTATGCCAATTCAGTGAGCAGAGGCGTTACAAGAACCTCCTGGCATGCTGACACCTCACCAGTGTCCATGTATTTCACACAAACCGAGCAGTAAGGAGCAGAGCATGGACTGTTTCTGTGCTTTTCACCAGGCTGGCCAGCCCGTCCACTCCTGACAATGTTGAAAGTGAATGTTCATGTTATACGTTGGTCTTTATTTTGTATAATACACAGATCCTAGTGTCGAGCAGCACGCACAAATCCTTCACCTTGCAAAGCAGCAAGGAGCTCCATGAATTTCAGCCAACACTAGATCAAGCCACATGAAGTGAAAGCACGGGGTAATAAGCCATTAGATTTACTTCATTTTCTCCTATAGTTACTTTATGCCTTTTTAAACTTGCCTTAATTAAATTCATTCTCTAAACTTGTCTTAATTAAATTCATTCTGGAACATAAAAATTGCTCCATTTCCAGTGATCCGGAAAAGGCTCTTTTTAGGCCAGCAAGACATTCACCTTGAGGCATTTACTAGAGCTAGAATAGGAATCGGTGCTTATAGCTTATAGAGATTGTTTTATTATCGTGCTCGTGCCTTTGCTCACTGAGAATCTTACCACACTTCTACTGTGCCAATGTTTGTATTTTCAAGAAAAAAGGTCAGTAGATAATGGCCTCAGAGTATTATCTGACAAATCAGTGTTCTATTTAAAACACAAAAACAACAGATGCTGCTTTCCTAATGTATCTAAATAATTGCAAGGTACTGAGGGGTGCTGCTCTTTACAGCAAGACAATCTGTGAAAATGATTTGTCATCTTGGCAACTATTTGTCATCACCGTGTCTACCTTAACCAATGGTTTATGTTTAGATGCAAATACTCTTTGCAGAAAGCAGCTCTCCCAATGAAATCCCATCAGGAGCCACTATCAGTGGTACAATCAACCATTTCTTGTAGTGCTTGTGAGACTGGTTGTAAGGTACATCTGAGACAGGTAGAGCAACCAGAGTGAACAGCAGCAGGTTTTGAAAGCATCTTGTGAAGAGAGAACGAAGAGCTGGGAATCAGGAGACATGGACTATCTTCCAGGGAATGCAGTAAAATTACCGTGTAACAAGGCAAGCCATTAGTCAGAATTAAGCCAGTCAGGCTGAAATAAAAAGCATTTAATGTCTTAAATTCACTGAAGCCCAAATTTGTGGTAAGAGCTCCATGAAACTGTTGCAGAAATTAATTTAATAATTAATAATACAAGAAATCATTGAAAAATCAGGCAAGAGGGGTTAGGCATTCGAAATACAGGAAAGCTATTGTTTTTCTAATTCTAACCCATGTTTGTACTTTCCTTTTTATCATGTCGACGTTTGCAGGCAATAAAAGGGCATTATGTGCTGGTCATTGCATCTGCTTTTGAGATAAATCTGTGTTAGCATTCCAAAGGGTCAAGGAACTCTTCCAGGGCAAACAAATTCTGGAGCACTGGTGCCAGATGGTGTGTATATAAAGTGGAAAATGGGAAAAGCAATTTACTGTGTTCCTGTTCCAGGGAGAAGTATCACCCAGAAGGAAAGCAAAAGAGGTGAGAAATTACAGAGAAATTGAAGAAAGAGTTTTCTTCTTCTGTATAAGTTGTTCTTTATATCTGAAAAGTCTGGGTGCATAGAAGAACTGCAGTGCAGGCAAAATTATTCCAAAAAGTTAACAGGAATACTTAACTAAAGAATGAAGGGTTAAATTAATAACATGTATAAAGAATAATGCACTGATTTATGTAACAACTTCTAGATGTATCTTTATAGCTGACTAATATATAGCCTGTGTTTAGAGAAATTTTAGTCATAAAGACAAAACATTTTTATCTTGCATTTTTGACCAAACTCTACAAAAGAAGCAGAAAATAACAGATCAGATTCTTAAATATAAATTAGCATAGCTTCAACAAAGGCAAGTATTCAATGTAATTTATCCAGCTCAGGTGGTGAACACTACTATCTCACTTGCAGCTGTATTTAATGTGCAATTTCCAGGTTTTAGAACTAATCAAAATTTTCTTCAAATCTAGTGAAACATACATATGTCTCTTGGAAGGATTAAAAAATAATTCAGCTCAGTGTAAGAAATTTAAAATAATTTTCTTAAATACCGAAAATTATAACACGTTTTCATACATAGCCTGAATTATTGATGACTTTTATCACTTGCCACCAAACCTCAGAAATATGTAACAGAAGTGTTCAGTTATAAGCATGAGGAAGGGACAATGTGTCTTAGTATTTCTGTGTGCATCCTTGCTGAGCATATGTTATTTGATTATATATGTAGTATTTTAAATGCAGTCCTTCCTTTTAATGTTATGGGTCCTCCTAGAAGTGAAGGATGTAAACAAAGACTTCTCTTAATACAGGAAAAGGAGCTGAAGAACAATGCTGAGGTTTGCTATCACCCTCCTTGCTGTCATAACATCATCCACCTGCCAACAATATGGATGTCTGGAAGGGGACACCCAAAAACCGAAGCCAAGTCCTGAGCCAAATATGCAAGAGTGCACTCTGTACTCTAAATGTAAGAGTGGTTTAATTTTTTCCAAATATGGTCAAGAAGAACAGCATTGTACACAGTAATTGTTTTGGCACTTCCCCTAATTTCTCAAAAATATATAAGATGCAGTATACATTGTATTTGAACAGCCTCCTTCATTGTCATTTTGCTGCATGCAAACCAAGAGTAAGATACTGGGTGTTAACAAAGTCATCTGTAAAAGTCTCATTGACTTAATTTATTTTCTTTTCAAAATGCTGATGCAGTTTGTCTTTCTTGTAGCTCCATCTGCTTAAAAATATTTACAGCAAAGATAATTTTGGTTTATTGTAATTAAGTATAAAAATTAATTGTAGCAGACACCAAATGGGAGAAGCTGAAATCGAAATTCTATTGTCAGCAAAGTACAGTACTTATTACAATCCTTCAACTCTTTTTTTTTTTTTTTATGTTTGGTAGTTTTCAAAGTTAGTATCCCTCAGGATGTGGCATCTGGGAGAACATTGGTAAAATTCTTGGGACTCTCTGGGCACAACTTGACAAAGCACTGTTTATGCCAGTTCACCTCACCCAGCATTTACACTGCTACTTTCACACCCAAAATTGTTAGAGCTTGAATACATCTTCTAGTTAGTACTGAGAGACTTTATCAAATTATGGTCCAAACCAGATTCATCTTACATTTGTGTCTTCCAAATACCGTGTTAAAAAGGAACACTTATTGCAAGATCTTTGTTTTATTCCTAACAGCTTCCTGTTGCTATGCAGACTTCACAGAGCAATTGGCTCATTCCCCGGTAATTAAAGTAAGCAACAGCTACTGGAACAGATGTGGGCAGCTCAGTAAATCGTAAGTCAGCTTTGATGTTTTCTGTGTCCTGGTTCCACAGATCTGGGCTGGAGCATCAACCAGCTGCTGATGGACATTAGGTTATCCTGGAGATAATGTCACCCAGCCTAGTTCCCATTGCCTTTTCTTTATGCCTGACCAACCTTTGACTCTTCTTCTCCTCTCACACAAACGCCTAAGTCTATACTATTTATGACATTTTATCAAGACACAGTTATATTTTTTCAAGTTTGCTTTCTGTATAGAACCAGATCTAGCAATGCAAACCAGTTGAAAACCCAGCAGGTGCCAACCACCCTGCACCTCTGCAGTTCTCCAACCATCCCCCACCAGTGAGTGTGATCTGTAGTGAATAGAGACCAGGCTTCTTCCTTTGTTTAGACAGCAAATCAACTAGATTATTAAATCTCACCAAAAAAAAAAAAAAAAAGCACAGGAGTCCAGAAATGAAACGTCTGAAAATTTAGAATAAAAATTCTTGTAGTCCTGCGGGTTTTGTAACCATGAAGAATGTCTCCTTAATTAAGATTTTTAGTACCCCGTTAGATGTTAAAGCTGTGAAACATGGCAAGTTATAGAAATAAAGGGATGAAAGTACAAAACAATTAAGCAAAAACAGATGTGAAAAAGTAACAGCTCTTGCCTGCCACTCCCAGGAGAGCAGCACAGTATGCGATTTTAAGTAACTTCAGCTGGGCTGTGGGAAAAATCTAAAGACTAGTGAAACCATGAGGCTACAGCACAGACAATGTTTTATACTATAGTTTTAAACTACATTTTATTATTGCCTGGAATCGTTGTTGCCAGGAAAACTCAAGGCCTCAAAAAGTTTACGGAAAGCTTACACAAATAGGGCTGAAATATGCATGGAAACATTTGTGCTGTAGCTGGCTGTGGTAATTGCACGGTCAGAGTCCGTACACAATGCCAGAGGAATGAGTTTCAAACTTAGGCATTAACAGGGCCCAAGGATGCTTTTCTCTGTTTTCCTCCTAATCTGTAGTATTGCATCCACATCAAAGCAGGCCTAGAAAACTGAGGCTGTAGCCTTGATGCTCAGAAACAGGCTTATTTGTGGCTTTTCTCATCCACCACAGCTGTGAAGATTTCACAAAGAAAATCGAGTGCTTTTACCGGTGTTCTCCACATGCTGCTCGCTGGATCCATCCCAACAACACTGCTGCTATTCAGGCTGTTCCATTGTGTCAAAGCTTTTGTGATGACTGGTAGGTTCAGCTTTTTAAGAAAAGTATTTTCATTTAATTTTAATATGCCCGTGATTCAGTGGTGTTGCACCCCCTTCTCTCTTGTTCTGCTTCTGAATTTTTTGTTTGTCATCTGTACTTTTTCTTCTGCTATGGTACTGCCCCCAAAATAATAACCACACAGCCTGTGAATGCAGGATGGAGACACTAAGATGAGTTTAGTGACTTGGGGACAGCACTGCCCTGCTCTGGGTGAGGATGCAGTGCAGTGGCATCGTGACAGAGGAGCTCCTGCCACGCTGACAGGCGCTGGCAGCAGCAAGAGCCTGCCCACCCTTTGAAAAGGTCATGTCTGTGAGGTAGAATTTATGCAATTAGCATTTTCAATCTGAATACTTGATAATGGTATGATACATTTGTTTTGTATGTATAAAATGCACTACAAAATCACGAAGGATGTCACTTCATGCGGCATTTCAACTAATTAATGTAACAAATTAGCTTCATTCCTTAATTTGTCACCCTTGACCTTCTCCCTTCTATCATCACACTCTCTAAAATCTCTTCTAAAAGCCTGAATATCAGAGACAACTGCAGCCAAGTAATGCTAAAATTATTAATAGCAATGAGCAGCATAATAGCATTTAATTTTGTTTCCCAGAACACGGCATCAGAGAATTACATTATTTTTTGAGTGCAAGGCATGTGGTGGGACAACCCAGCACCCATCTGTCCTTAGTCTTGGGGCAGGAGCATTATATCCATGTAGGGTACTGAGACTTTTCCACTGGTACTTATCCAGCATATACCTCTCCCTCCCTCTCTCTCTCCTTTCCTCCCTTTTTTGAGATGCTGGATCTTAAATAATATCACCATGGGACACATAAACTCAGCACCTTATGAATGTTGTGCCCAGTCACTGGAGTAACTTGTCTGGATGTGCGTGTGAAGCATAGCACAAATGCCACAGGCTCTGTTCACACTATAGGATTAAATGTGCTAGCTTTCCATGAAAGTAATGGACTGTGAATGTCTGGATCCTTTAGGCTGCTCTGAAAATCATGGAAAATCATTACGATACTAATAAAAATGTTATAAAAGAGCTTTTTCGTGAAAATACAGAACACAGGGCATGGTAGGGTTCTCTTGGGCTGCTCTCTGCCGTGCTTCCCTAGTGCTTATACAACTTGAATATTATTGACATCTGGATTCATTTCCATTCCCTCCAAGGGCAAAGTCATGTATGCAGTGCAGAAGTTTGGTAGGATTTGTCTTTAAATATGTCTGCATTGCTTTGTGCCACTGAAGGAAACAAGAAGCATAGCTTGGATTTGTAATGGAATAGAGTGAGAAGGGCTGATGTATTTCTTAGCTTTCCTAGAGCTTTCTCTAGCAACAAATTTTATTTCTGTGTCAGGAAACTTCATGTGCCTCAGGAACAGATTTGTCATGTGCAGTCTTCCTTGCTAAGTTTTTTGTAATCTTCTAAACTGAATCCAGATTATTGACCTCCTTGAAGATAAAGACTGAGACCTTGAATTTCCCTCAGTGCTCTGAATCTTAAAGCTCAGAACCAAATTTTGCATTTGGATATTAAAGCACTGGAGTTGCCAGTGAGCTTTAGAATAGATCTAATCGGGAAAATGATAAAGTACCAGTATCTAAAACAAATGTGTCCCAAAACAAGTAGCATGAAAATCTTTACCAAACTGCAACATCAAGTGAAAGTGCAAAAATGAAAGAAAATGTGTGCTGTAAGTTTAGTTTGCATCAATGGACTGGTTTAAACCAGCTTTAGTGTATATGAAATTTATACCAAAGTGTAGATCATGGGTCAATATTACACTGCAAAATCCTCAGTGTTCCCTGGGCATTGCCAGAACCTGCAGGTAAACAGCACTTCCTACTTTTGTTGTTGGAAAGTATCATGGGGTGATTGAGAGCTGCTGCACAGGAAAAACTGACCCTTTTCCAGTCTAGAGTGTCCTGGCAGAGAGAGGATCTGCTTTAAACAAGTTCTGAGCAATGATCTATTCCCCTTTTGGCGTCACAGATGCCTGGCCTGAATCAAAAATGTACTGATGGCCCATTACCCTGCACAGTGGTCTGTGTGCCTGCCTAATGCCAGTGTCAAACCCATTCCCTCACTCTGCTTAAGGCCTGAGGCTAGAAAAGAGCCTGGACAGAATTCCCACTCTTTCTGGTGATTTAAAGTAACATTTTTTCATGCTCTATTCACTGGAGTCCCTTTAGCATGCTGTAGCACTGCTGGTGATGTGACCTACTTTCTGTACATACTGGGAGTGTGCCTGCTGCATACTGTATGTCTTTGTGGTCAGAAATGTGCAGAGTATTCTGAATGAGCAGTGACTTAATTTAAAAGAAATTCATCTGACTAGCTTGGGGCCTTCCTTTTCTTCCTATTGTTTTAGGATTCCTTGCTCTCACTAGTCATTAAACTATTTCTTTTGAAAGAGCCCAATGTACAAGTTATTTCCTCATTCACCTGTGAAAGGGCCCTATAAAAGAGAAAGAGCTAATTATAAGAAATACAGGGGAAAAGGCTTTAAGATAAAAATATCCTGCTCATTGTACATAGGGAACTAATATGTTCAGGGAGGATCTACATTTCTCACAGGGTTTAGTTAATGTTTGAAGAAACAACTTACAGGTTTCTGGACAGCAAAAATTAAACTTTTCACAAATCATAACTTTTCATAAACTTGACTTCATAATTACTTCCATGGGGATTTAGAAAAACTCCTAACAATGGAGTTATACCTTGCCACCTGCTAATAGAACAAACCACAGTCAAGTAATAATTGTGATTAGGAAACATTTCATCTGACAAGTCAATAAATAATGGTGAATAAAAATAGAAACACTTTAATAAATATATTTTATTCCAATTTCTGAGGAAACCAAATGCATAGTTGAATATTAATTTATCAGATTTTAGCCTCTATTTCCAGTAGAGCCCCTACATCTGACAGTAGATTCAGGGATGAACCCATTGAGAGTAAATGTCTCCTGACCCTGAGTTCTTTAGTTCAGGCCCTGGTTACTTTCCATTTGCTATTGCTCTTTCTCCCTCCAAAAAGCCCAGAAAAGCAATGTGAAGGTTCTGCAGATACACATCTTCTGACCTTTTCGCACTTGCAAATCTACTGCAATGTCCAGTGCTTGTAGTTCTGTGACCACGTGACAATGCACATATTTCATTTAAAAATATAAGGCTGCAGCCCTCATTATATCAAAATAGTTTTGAAACATGACCCTGAAGATTAAAAATGACAAACAGAAAATCTATCCAAAGGCACTAATTACAAATACCATGCTAAACATTAACTTTCTGGAAGCTGCGCCTCATTGTTTTGGCACTTTCAGTTACTGGTACGAATAATCCTCCAGAAGCCAATGAGACCAAATTTAAGCAGATGTTAACTTATTTGCAGGAAGTGGACCTTAAGGAAGGTAAGAGCCAAAAAGTACAACATAAAAGAGAAGTGGAAGGGAAGAAATTATGTAGGATAATGGTAAGTCATGAGATCTCTCATCACATAGACCAGCCAGAACTCTACTCATTCCAGGCCATTTATAGGTTTTTTTCTACATTACCACTTACAAGTTTAAAATAACTTAAAATCTAAGATTTTAGATTTATACCTTACAGGACTCTTATCTTTCCTTTTCCTTTTAACTTCTTTGAAAATGTCATTCTGAGGCTGACAGCCTATTAGTTTATATGATTTTGTTGTTTATGGAATTTCCTTATTTCAGTGTACATTCCTCATAGCACCTCCCCTGCCTGGGAAACATCATTCTTCTTCTCCCATATTAATTCATAAATACAAACTTGCCCTGCATCTCCTTCAAGTGACAGTTCACCCTTAGTGCATCTATGCTCTGTTATGATACTGAACAGCAGCATTCATGAAACTCCCTCCCTCCCTCCCAGGATTTCCTCCACTCAGTAACATCAGATAACCAAGCAGAAAATACCCACAACACAAGCCCTTTGCTAAGTCTGTGAGTATAAAAAGTAGAGAGTGAACTGTTTAGTTTTCATGGGAATTTAGGTCTTCCTGACGAGCTCGGAGTTTATGAACATGTCAAGCTAAGATAATGTGCACATTTCTTGAAGATCTGTTGCTAAGCTGCACTGTAATCACACCATGTTACTAACAGAGCCCGTGGGCACCTCTTTGAGTTGAATCTGAGTCCACTGACAAATGTGAGAGAAGTAACTGTATCTTCCACACTAATCTCCATGAAGGTATGAAGCCTGCAAAGATGATTCCATATGTGTTCGTAACTGGCTGATGGACTGGGAATGGGATGAAAGTGGAGAAAACCACTGTAAGGATAAATGTACTCCATACAGTGAGGTAAGAAAACCTGATCAACTGAAGCAGAAAATATGGCATTAGGAGTTCTTTTGTTTTTCCTGAGTATATGGGAGTAAAATGCCATCGGTGAATTATTTTTACTTCAGCAGTTTCAAGCCATTCCTACATCAGACTTTTTAAGTATACAAATTTTCAAGCGTTCATTTTCATGTACAGCACTTACTCTAGGTAGGTAGATATACATTTAATTAATCACTAATCATTCCACTTGTGAAACAAAAGTTCAAGAAGCACTGATATTTTAACCACAGTGGGATTTAGAAAGTAAAAGATAAATTAACTTTGTTCATAGAGACACTAGGATGCATTTCATAAGGTTCCTTACACAATATGGGGCTCTACACACCTCTGTCTTTTTAAATTGCAATGTAAATTCCCAAACCACTGAGGAATTTTTAAGGTTTTCTTGTCTATTAGGTATCTTTGTCCTTTTCTCTCTTTTACCGTGTCCTTCTCCATCCCATCTTTCTGAGAATGTTTAATGGTTGGGATAACTAATTTTACAAACAAAAGTGTATAAAATGGGAACTGACAAGACCCACAGGAGCAAGGTTGCCTGGAACCTGATCTGCAGACCTTTCCAGAGTCAGGTAGGATTTTTCTAGTGACTCTAGTTAAGTTTAGCATCAGAGCAATATAATACAGTTCAAAAGTGTATTTGAATATTTTTAACAGTTGAACTTCACGGAGTCCATGAAAAACTGCCCAAATTGCAGAAGTAAACAAAATTTAGGTGAAGTGCTTAGGGACTGGTAGTAAGGCTTGCAGATTCATTATTTTGAATTCAATTCAAGTGCATGTACTTTCAGAAGTCAGTTCAGCAACTGATCTAAGTGGCAGACACAGTCCAGTTAGTGCAGGATTGCTGTCTGCCTTGCAAAAGTGACACTAATCAGCAGACTCAGGAAGGTGGCCAAAAACAAATGGGCTGTGGAAACTTACAGCTTAGTTTCCCAGATGTGCTAAATCATCAGTAGTTCCAGATGAAGTGAAAAACAAAATTATAATCTCCGTAAATAATCTCCAGTCTCTGTTCAAACCGTCCCTCTTTCAGAGATAGGAATTTTTAACCTTGAGTTCCCTTGCACTTATTTCTTAAAGAAAATATACCATCTGCAGGAAAAAACATGCAGCAAGTTCCGAGGTCTTATCACTTGAAGCCAGGCACAGCTATTCCTAAACCACACCCTAAACTGCCCCTGTTTTTCACCAAAATAGGCTTGCACGGTAAGTAAGCATAAAGATGAAATTTCTGCAGAGAAATTAAAAAACACACATTTCCCATATGAAAAATTCATAATATACAAACGCTAGACTGCCCTGGTTTGGACTCATGGAAGGGTTCTCATACATGAGAGCACTGTAGACAGATCCTTACTTTTTTCACACAGAGGAGCAATCAGCAGCTCTACATGTAATATGTGCAAGTGGTTCTAAGGCCCATTTGGGACAACTGCTAAATAAAGAACAAATGCGGAATATTAAGGATGCACAACTGACCATGGCCAGTTTTAGCCTCGTCATTATTCTCCCAGCTGTGTGCTCCTCAAGCAATGTTAATGCACAGACTAGGACATTTTCCAAGAAGCTACAAGAGTCAGAATCCTTTGCAGTAATTTCAGGACATATTGGGTAAACAGGCTGTGTGCTCCATGTGTTTGCTGCAGCATTCTGATTATGCTCTGATCTTTAAGCAGAATTAGGAGGAAGGTCAAAATAAAATGACCAATTTACTAAGTAGAAGAGCACAAACACATTACAGGACTTGTGGGACACAAGTATAGCGTGTAGCCATGTCTCTTGCATAAAGACCTAAACGAACCCATGTGACAGGCTTTAATACTTTCTGGAATGATTAGCTAAAAGCAGGTAGAAATTCAGGAACTGCACAGGAGCTGGAGGAAAACATCTAATGCTACTTAAAATCACAGGAATAGTGGGAAAGAAAGAGCTAATATCTGCCTGCCCTGAGAACACAAGGAAAGAGGGAGCTTTCCTTTTCTGACCTGGCTCCCAGTGCTCTATCCAACCTCCATACTACTTCTCCAGCACCTGCAGCATCCATATTCTAGATAATATTCTTTAGACAAACTCAAGCTGGGCAGGCAAAAGGTTGTCACAATATGAGCTCAGCAAACAAGAAGTATCTTTGTTGTGTGGTTGACAGGTCCTATGACACAGGATTTACAAAATGCTGTAGTACCAAGAACAGAACAGATTCACTCGACAAGAGTACAAGAAGCTGCAATTTGCAGTTTCTTGAGCCAGAAAGGACATTACCCCACTGGAAAAAGCACTCTGGAAGCCTGACAAAAACTTACTCTCTTCAGGCAGTTGCTGAATTATGCCTGTGAGGTCCTGCCCGTCCATGAAGTACATTGCAGCAGGCACAGTGAGATCCCTCGGAGCTGTGACTCCACTGGGCTGTCTCTGGCCTGTAAATAAAAAGATTCCCATATTCAAAGCACTGTCTGGCACTTTCAGCATTACTCAGATTTCGAGGCATGTCAGAGTGTCCTGACATGCTACAAGTCGTAAAGGCTCTCACACACAGCTTTGACTGTCAGCCCCAGATAGCTGCTGGGCTGTCAGCCCCAGGGTGGAAACAAAGGGCAGCTGTTGATCCCTGCACTTTGTGTAACCACTTGCTCTCAAAACAGGCAAATCACTTTTGCCAGTTGTGGGAGTGGGTAACATTTTCAGACATCTCAGAAGAGATGAAGCATAGCACACAGCAAGACAGTAAATGATGGCAGACAACGTTTTTATAACCTGGTACCAATTTTTAAAAAGTGATGAATGTTTATCAATCTTTACAAATTGATTTTAATTCAATTCTTTTTAAATGTAATTGAGGCATTTCTTATTTGACGCACAGATGTACGCAAATGGGACTGACATGTGCCAGAGTATGTGGGGGGAGTCATTTAAGGTGAGCGAATCCTCCTGCCTCTGCTTGCAAATGAACAAGAAGGACTCGATTGCAATCAAGTATCTCCTCTCCAAGAGCTCAGAGGAAAGCTCCAGCAGCAGCAGCAGCAGCAGCGAGGAGCATGCCTGCCAAAAAAAACTCCTGAAGTTTGAGAAACTAAAGCGAGAGGAAGGTGAACAAACAAGATAAATGCTAGTGGATGTATGTCAGGACAAGAGAAATCGTCATGGAGGCTGGGCTCGGGGCATCATGCCAGCCTGCTTTATCCCTTGCTTTCTAGAACATAATAAATCAATGGCTGGTTGTATTAATCTTTCTCTGATGTTTTTGCATCTGCATCACAAAGCTCCAGACAGGTTAGCACAGGTGTAATCTTGTGACTTGAACTAAACAGCTACAAGCCCAAAGGAAACATCTAGGGGTTGACTTTAAAGAGAAGAGGCATAGGCAGCCCCTGCTGCCTTAAAGTGGACCAGTGAGAACTGGAGACCTCTGGAAGGTCTCATGCCTGCCGGTAATGCACCAAATCTTCAACCCAAGCCCTTCACTAGCACAGACACACAGCACTCCTGTCACAAGTTCCTTTGTGCCTGGCTCTGCTGAGATAAAGAAGAAATCTTCAGGCAGAAATAGGTCAGTGAGCCTGGCTACTGACCACTGAAAATGTATGTATTTTGTGCCTTAAAAACAGGGCTTTATGGTGTACCACATTATTACTGAGTCCCCTATGGTTCTGTGGCTCACACGCACGAACACACAGACGCAGGGATGGCTTCAGTAATATGAAGCCGACAGCAAGGAGTTGAGAAGGGTCCTTGCTTAGAGTTCCACAGAAAGCTGTTTATTGCTACAATTTGTGAACGCTCCCAGAGGCAAATGACCTCGAACACGTCACAGCTCAGGCTTAAGTACAGGGGTGTGGCTAACACCAGGAGCCAACTGGGGAATCAGAACTGGGGTACATTACCATAACCGAACAAGGCATTCTGGGGGAGGCTTCTTTCCCTCAGCGTAACCGTAAGCCTCTGGCACCAGAGACTGTCCTACCAAGAGCCCTCTCTTATCTCTTGTACCACTGGTCAATCGGCCACCACACCACATAAATCCCTGGATCCAAGTGTTGCCAGTATACAGCATGCACGGTCTGTTGCACAGGGCTTTTACCTTAAGCAAGAGCAGTAGAAAAGTCTCCTACAATATCAGTTTAGAGCATAGTTTTGAGTGCTAATATTCCCACTGAATTATTCCAAACATGATCTCTGACAAACCAAAGTGCCAGGGACAGCCCCAGTCAGGTTTCTCCCATCAGTAATTCTGCTTCCCAGCATCACTGTTACAGTCAAACTAAAAACAAAATCTGCACCACTCCCAGAGGGATCTGTCAGGTAAAGGATGAATGAAATCCTGCTTGCAGTTATGCATCCATACGTCCTCTGACATGACTGTAGAGTAGATAGGTCTGTGCCATTCTGTACAGCCTTTCACAGTGCTATCACCACAGAAAATATGAGAAGGGTTGAATTTGGGGGTCACATAATCAAATTGTGAAAATCAGCATCCATCTTTGGTGCTTCCAAAGGATCTAGTTGCCTTACAGCATTTAAGGATCTGTTCCACAGTTAAAACAATGACTTGGCACATCCTGTTATACTGGGGGAATCTTAAAAATCTAACACACTTTCTTCACTGAGCTGTTTATTTATTGGAATGCTTTCACATAGCTGCAATAGTAATGCTAAACCCATTAGGTCATGCTCTGCTTCCAACCAGTTTCTCAGTATACTTAACAATGGACTAATTCCTACCAGTATTGAATTGGTTTTAGGATGATACTTTGCCACATCTGTATTTTGTACTAACTTAATTTGTCAGCTCTACTGTTAGAAAAGAAAGAACAAGAATTTGGTCTTCTGTGAAGCTCTGACAGTCCTTTTCTGCCCCTATTTCACTCTGTTCTGTCCTGTCCTTTATTGTACCTGAATCAGAGCAGAAGCTTTCCTGCTTTTTATTTTGCTATGCTCAAAATTCAAAAATTAATTATCCCCTCTCACTGCCATAACACCAACTTTTTTTGCATCACCATGGACAAACATTTTCTTCATGTTTTTTGTTAAGTGTAGCACATTTGTTTTCTGCCTGTGTCTCTGCTCTTTTTCTTCCCATTCCACTTCATTCTCTTTGCTCTGACTAAATTGCTCTTGAAACCACTCTCAACAAACAACTCCTCCATGCTTAGTTTCAGGGTGACCCATAAGACTGGTTATTGCATGCTTTTGAAGAGCATTGGGTCCTACAGCAAGATAAAGGACCAAGAAAGACCATTTTACTCCTGTTCATAATTTTCCCACTGACTTATGACGTACCCTAAGCAAACCATTTAACTCTTTTGTGACCCAAACAATTTTGCTGAGCTACTATATTTCCTCTAGGTCATCTCTTTTCTAGGACAAAAATTCAAGAACTTCTCAGTTGTCCCTATGGGACAGTTTTCCACTCTACAGCTCCCTGGTCCCAGAGGTGTGAACAGTGATCTTAGCTCTCAGGCTCATTGCTTTGCACTCCCTTGTGTTACGAAAACTTCACATGAATATGCCAATCTTCTTAAGCCACTGTTTGCTCTGTCTAGTTGCTTTATATACACAGTAATGTACACCCTAAACAACCTTTGTGACACTCAGAAATGCTATCAGTGGGTATTTTAAATTTACAGAAATACTAGGATAATTCAGGTAAAGCAAAGTGAAAAGTAATACAAATGGTTAAGAAACAGATCACAGCAATACACTGTGAAGGTAACCAGGGAAAAGAAAGATCCAAGTTACTGGTGGCTGCAGACATCCCCAGCTAATGCTGTTCTGATTGGGTAGGTGCCTCTATGCATCACAGCCCAAAAGCACATGTCCTGCCTCTGGAGCCACACTGGCCCACACCACTGAAATGCCTCAGTATTCAGTGACACTAGACCTGACTAGGATCTTTTTTAAAATGTCACAATGGTAGTCAAATGCTTTGTGAAATGGGTTGGGAAATATGGTCCTACACCAATCTGAGGAAACAGATTTTAAACCCTTATCAATAAATTAAACTGGACTTTTCAACAAGACAATGTTGATAAAAATAAAAATTAGTGCCAATTATTGACTTATTTACAACCTGGCTAAGAACCAGCTTTTGTACTGTGCTACTTGGGCCTGGTGTCATGTTAACCAGCTAAGCTGGGTCATCCTGATTACTCTGTTTATTTAATTTTCTTTCCTTAAACATTGGCAGAATACTGTGAGTCTTCTGAAATTTCACTGACATGCCAGGATTTCTTACAAATGAGATCTGTCATGACCGTTCTGTTAGAGTTTTTTAGTATACATTACCTTAGCCTACTGCTTTACAATTATGAATATTACTTATATGATGATGAACCTTATCCTTAATTACTTGCAGACTGAAAAGGATTCCATCATACTTCAGTAATACAAATGCTTCATCCAGCACATATTTCAACACTAAGCATTACTAACAAAACTTGCCCACTGTTCCTTGTGCCATTGCAAGGCTTTCTTCCTCAGGCCACAATTTCCTGTAGTACCTTCAGAGTCCTCACTCTATTTTTATAGTTCATAATTCTCCATGGATATTGATTGCCGTATAGTCTTCCTTTCTAAAAAAGTAATAAACGTCAGTAATTATGACATTTTCAACTTCTGTTGCATTTTTCATGTGCAGATTTCACTCAAAACATTTTATAAATATTCATTAATCTTCAAAATATACCTGAGAGGAAAATAAGTAGTGAGAAGCAAACTGTGTCAGTGGGAGAGTCAAAAAGAGACTTATCTGATCACTGCAAGTATTGCAGAACTAGGACTAGCACAGACAAGTTCTGTTGCAGAGTCTTTTTCCACATTGCAAATGGAACTGAGCTTTGAAAGATGATCCTTGGGGAAAAGTTATGATGTTAAATTATTATACAAAAGTTATTATGCAAAAATTATAGAATCACAGAGTTGTTCAGGTTTGAAAAGACCTTTAAAATCATTGAGTCTGATGCTCCAGGTTTTATGGAATAAAATAGTGCAAAAAACCTGAGCATTCAAAAACCAAAACAAATTATGAAACAATTCATTTCCATGGACCTTGAAGGATAATGAAATTATACAAATAATAATTGTTGCGCTATATAAGACAAATAATGTCAAACAGACTAATTTGCCTTGCTGAGAGACAACCAGCCTGAAGAGAAAGGGAAATCTGTAGATTACATCAGTCTCTTTAAGATTTTGATAACATTTGATATAATATTCTGATAATCAATTGGAGAGAACCAAAGTGCAAATGAAATTGCTGTAACACTTGTTTTAAAATATATTAAAAGATTACAATGAGTATGTTGTTGTCAAACTCAGACAGATCTTCTGTTAGTAATCCCAAAGGGTCTGCTCTGATCCAGTCAACACTCATGTTTCCCTAATCAATAGAGATTTTGCAAGCACTTTGAAGGACAAGATTAGAATAAAAATGATCTTTCTATCCGAAGAACTAGATCAAGCCTCCAAAGGTGAAATTCTAAAAAGGGAGATGAAAAATGCTTGCACTGAGGAAAGGTAAATCATTGGAAAAAATCATCCAGGGAAATACATGACAAAGCAACAGCAGAGCAGCCAAAGAGTTGGGATGTGAAGTAGCAACCTATGCCATTTACAGCTGAAATGTTACACTGTAGAAGAAGTTTTAATCTTTTAAGGCTTCAGTGTATGCAGAGCCCTGGAAGTCCTGACTCACCAAGCAAGCAGATGCAGGAGCTACAGACATCCTACTAACAGTTACTCAGAGTTGGTGACGTATCTCACATTCCACTGAGGCGCTGCTTCTGGAATGACCCCACTGCATCGCACAGCCTGTGGAATGTGGTGGGTATCAGGCAGAGTTTAACTCTATCCATCTTCCCAATGAAATCAGCTCATAAGCTCTGTCAACACAAGTGCAGTCTGTTCTAGGAGAACAAACATGCTCGTGGTATATATCTAGTGACTATATAATTTAAAAGGAATGAAATTAGCTGAATTTATGCACATTTTCTGGTTATTTTCCTTCCTTTTTTTCTGTTCCAAAGGTTTGCATAACTTGGAGTTATTTAAAAAAATGCCACATGCTCCAGACAGCTCATGTCTGTTGTGTGTTTGCTCTACTTTATTATCCAAGGAAACACTGAGATTTAGACAAGAAGAGTTAAATAAAGAGCCCAAAAAGCATTAGGGTTTGGATTACAGTTTGAAACATTGCCAAACTTTACTAATGGCAAGACTGAATTCCCCCATGCCTGAAGACTGATAATTCTCAAGCACAACTCATTTTTCCTTTTGGCAAAAAAAAAGACCTGCACCTTTGATACAGTCACCTTAGAGAGCAGATCTAATTCAGTGTGAAGCTGCAGGTCAGCTCTATACTACAGTGAAAAAAGACCCAAGCTGTGAAATCAATCATCTGCTTCAAATAAGTGTGAGGACACGGTTAGGATCAGACCTCAACAATCTGGCAGCTTTCAACATCTCCAAGACAAACTTGCAGCAATTCCCTACTACTGAGATTTATCTTCAGAGAGAAATGAGGGAGGAAAGTCTCTCTACTAAAGGCATATCTCTCCTGCCTCTGTTTTGATCACCAACTGCTATCTGAGTCCCAGTATTCTTTTGGCCTCCTTCCTTGGAAATGCAGTGAAGTCTCTGTGGAGTTCGCCTTGGTTCCCCTCTCAGACAGCTGTGACTAATTCAATGTTCAAGCTCTTGAGTTAATTCTCTCATTAGATCACTTTCCTTCTTCATGGAATGATTATTCCCATGGGAGAAATGAGAAAGACTAAAACAATATTGTGCTAGTATCTGACACACTGCATCCAGGATGTTTATTTTAAATCAAATTGCCTGGAATTGCTCCAGATCTATGGCTTAAACACAAGAATCTTCTAAGTGGTGGGGAACTGTAGCCATGCATGTTGCACAACATTCCCTGTTTCACTGGAATTCCTCCAAACTTCCTGCTAGGTAAGTGTACCCAGAACACAAACCTCTCCACACAAGTAGGTCAGATGACACAATCCTTTCATTGCTAGGGCATACTTTAAGACTGAAAAAGGTTTTTTCCCTTGTTTTATTTTTTTTTTTCACACACTAATCCCCTTTCCACCCAATGCTATTGTGAAGGTGAAGCCTGGAGCACACAGTAGTGAAATATTGCCAGTGCTCCTGAAATCACAAACCAGTATCTGTGCATTTCTCACTGGAAATGTCACATTCCCTCTGAAGGCTCCTGTGGCTCAGATGCGTGCCCCACTTTTGCTGCCTGACTGTCTTGGTTTGAAAGACAGGTGTCTGCTAAGGAAGGCAGGAGCCTCCATTGAAACGAGAAAAAATAAAAATGCAACCCCCTTCCCTCCGAATTATTATAATTTTGAAATTAGGGGCTTTCAGGCAAAGATATGAGGAATAGGAATAACAGTTCTTTACTACTATATATATATATATGTATAACAAGGCACACAAACAAGAATAACTATGACAGTAACAGCAAACAGAACTAGTAACCCTCTGCCAGCCTCCTCGGCTCCAGGCCCTTTCCCCGTTGGTGCAGTTACGGTCACAGCCGGCAGCGGTGCTGGCAGCTCCCGGGGAGCAGGGCGGGTGCGGTGGTTCCCCCNACCCCTAAAACCCCAACACTGACAAATGGCTCCCCAGGGCATGGCTGGTCACTGGAGGGCAACACCCCCCTCAGCTGGATGCCAGCACAGCCTGTGCCACAGCACCTTTGGTGGGATGTGAATACTCAGGACCGAGTTTCTCAATCCCCACTTGAAGAGTGCTAAACCTGCCTTGACTGACAACCCTGATACCAGGCTGTTACCTTAATGCCACCTTTACCTCAAGCCATATTACAGTGAAAATAGTAAAAATACTTAATTACAAATTTTGAAACAGACAAATAAGTTAGGGAAGGGAAGGGAAGGCGCGGGAAGGCGCGGGAAGGCGCGGGAAGGGAAGGCGCGGGAAGGCGCGGGAAGGCGCGGGAAGGCGCGGGAAGGCGCGGGAAGGCACGGGAAGGGAAGGGAAGGGAAGGGAAGGGAAGGGAAGGGAAGGGAAGGGAAGGGAGCATTCAGGATGGCACAGCCCTGAGCTTTACAGTTCCCCAAGCCATTAACAGTTCAGCTGAGAAACGGACAGAGCCATCACCACCTTGCTGATAGTGAGAAAACTTAAATGTTTTCACACAAGCCCTGTATTGTGGGGCTGCCTGTGCTGTCTTTGGGGACACCTCTTGCTCTCTGTGTTTGGGTCAGTTCCAGTTCAGACCTCTACCCTACACACACATACACACGTATTCATCGGGATTCATTAACCCTCACAGGAATGAAGGTAGTAGCTCTTGGGCCTGGCCCAAACCTGTCAAGAGAGAGTGTTCTCTGGAAAACGTGTTATCTCCCTGTGAAGCACAACCCACTGAGACAGGAAACATTCAGACCCTGAAGGGAAGCTTCTTTATCCACTGAAGCTTATGTATCACGTGAAAGCATAAGCTGACAACAGGTTTATGCAGGTATCTAATTAGAATACAGTGTCTGTAGCTCATTAGAGGCTTTTGACTGAGTAGACAAACACGATAAGCAGTTGTGATTATCACCATTGGGGTGATAAAGGGGTAAACCTATGCTGTCTTTGAGAAATACCTTACAAGTACCCAGGGAGCTCTTCTCTCCTCCAGGTTGAGCATGTGAAGTCCAGCAGCCTGCCTTGTCTTACCCCTTCAAGGGGCTGCACAACAACACTCCACCAACTGTGCATCCACAGACTGCTGATCTGCATCGTTGCTTTTGGGCATACAGTGGCATCCAGAGAAAATGGGACATCTGGGAAAAACCTAGACCTTAACAGAAACAAGGTGTCTTGGAAGTGTAACAGATGTAGCTTAGTGCACTACAGATGCTTCTACTCCTCATGAACTCTTGGTAGCTCTGCACTTTTGCAATTTTGGCTTCTCTGGGAGAAATTTGAGTTCAAATACTTGTGGAACTTAGGGAAGTGGAGCAAAAATGGTTGTATCCTATGAAGATTTTGTGACCTGCGCACCAAAACACAAAGTAAGCTCCTTTCCATTTTGGTGAGGCTGTACACCACCTCTCCTCTGATAGATCCGGTGCATGACAATACAAGTAGCAACTAGAGTGGGTAATTAGTAACAAAAATGACAACTGCCTGTACTATTGAAAGGTTATAGCAGATGTCTTAGCACAGAGGGCAAAGTGCAGAGATGCAGTTTGAGACAGGAAGTGAAGATTTCATACCCACTAAACTGGGGGAGGAATTAGACCTGGCACGTTCTGGTTACCATGGAAAGTGGCTCCCTAACGCAAAACATCCCATGGGATTTAATGTACCTGTAAATAGTCAAGGCTTGAGTTTCATGTCTCCTCTGCAATGGAGAATTTTAGCAGCCAAGTGTGGTAAGGGGTTTTAAGACAAAATGATCGCCAAAACTGCAGGTGTGATGGACAGATTCTGACAAGAAGCAGTCAGGCAAAACTGCACATTCAAATCAATTATTTATCTTTTTAGGTTTTGGGGTGGGTGTTTTGTTTTGTTTTGTTTTGTTTTGTTTTGTTTTGTTTTTTAAGACTAAGAGTTCTCCATCTGTATCGAGTTCGGGGGAAAAAAATACAAACAATCTTAAATCATACTCTAAGAGAGGAGAGGTTCAGCTCCCGCACGTGCAACACCTTTCAGCCTCCCGATTTTGTTCCAATACGTCACCCTGCAGTCCCGGTTTTTTTAACGTTCCAACACATCTCCCTGCGGTAACAGCGGCACCTGCAGGATTCGGGAAAAGCAGCACAGACAGCTCCCGCGGCTCCGCAGAACATCATCCAGGCATCAGGAAAGGTTTTCCTGAGAACCCTTCAGCCAGGGAAATCTGAGCAGCCAAGGGAACTCTATAGGAGAAGGGTTTTTCAAGAGAAAGCATGAAGAGTTTTTTGTGAGAATCTTCTCTCTGTTTTGGCAGGGTGGCAGCAGCACTTCTGTGCAGGTATGGGCAGCAGGACATGTTGAGGAGCACAGGGCATGACTTTTTTGTCACCTGTCCTATATGACAGTCAGCATTTAGCTGGCTTATTGGCAAATACATTTTTACAAGTCTATTATGTTAAAACTGAAGACATTTTTAATTCCTTCACTGGAGTGACTGCCATTCTTGGTGTTGGTTAATCAAGAGGCCTCCTCATTACACAGTGCAATTTCACACTGTCAGAGGTACTTGCAGCATGTTTTGGGAGATTCACAATAGTATATGGGAGCATTAGCCCCATCCTATACAGCTCCTGCGTGGCCACAGAAGACACCTGCTGAAGTGGTGCCCTTTGCTGGGGGCAGAACCATGAACACAGCACAGCACAGGCCTTTGGGGCAAAATTAGCTCTCTCAGCAACACTATTTTGTGTCCGCAAATTTGGCGCTATGGTGTGAAGTCCTAGTGCTGGCCAAGAGTCTAACAGCTGACATCAGCCAGCCAGCGAGCCACTGGCATTTAGGAGAATTCTAAGCCTTTTACTCACAGGCCACTTCCGATGAATAAAATGTCAGCACGAGAGGGGTCTGGTTTCTTTTACTGATGCATCAAAGAAAGAAAAACCTCAACGCATTTCTTAGCCGAGATTAAAATTTATAGAGTTATATCAGCATGCATCCAACTGTGTGTGCTTGCGGAAACCTTCTCTCTACGTCTATGCTTTCTACGGGTATTTTTTTAAGACCAACTTGAAATGTAATTAGAATGTAATGCTGATGAACAGAGAAACCAACAGCCCCCAGAGGGTATCATGATTCAGATTCTTTCCAGAAGTACATTTAAAAGTTATTACAATGAAATGCAGAATCATGAGAAAAGCCTGAGGGGCCATGACCATTGTAACTGTGAGCAGACATGTTTTTCTTTCCCAGTCTCACAGTAAATAGATATGGAAGCATTCCAAGTGGCTCTCTGGTCGCTTTTTGCTCTGGCTGGATGTTGTGCTCCTGGAACAGTTGTGGAAAACTCTGGAGGGATGTTTTTCTCTCAGAATTAGTGCCAGCTCTGCTGGACCCAGTGACTGCGTGCATTTAACTCAGTATGTGATGCTCATCCCCCATCAGTGCTCAGGCATGCAGTGACTCAGGGAATTACACAGACTAAGATGGAAGCACAGTCTGCCTCAGGATCAGTGCTGACCCCAGTGACACATGGTGCTGCTACAGGACACTGATGAAACATCTGTGCTGGAATGAAGAGGAAGGCCCAAACATGGCATGACACTATGGACAAAGGGGGTGCTGGACTGGGTCTGCCTGTCACGGTCCTGGAACAGTTGTGGAAAACTCAGGAGGGATGCTTTTCTCTCAGAAGCAGTGTCAGCTCTGCCAGACCCAGTGATCATGTGTGTTTACCTCAGTATGAGACACTTATACCCTGTCAGCACTGGTCTGGTGCGACAGTCCTGAGCTAAGGACAGGCAGTGTCCCTGCCTCCCATCTCTGGGGTTCCCTGGCCTAGTGGCAGCTGCAATTTCTCCCCAACATAGCCATGTTTCGCACAAGCACAGATTGAGGTGGACAGGGACCCAGTTTGCAAGAGCATGCCTAGGGCTGAGGGACAGAGACTGTGAAGGCAGCAAGTGAATAACTTATTGGGGGACCAGTTTTAACCACAGACAAGCTCTTCGCAGAGCAGGGAGCAAGCCCAGAGTAGCCAGAGATGTCTTTCGGGGTGCACAGAGACTCCTCACTTTAAAATGGACATTGAGGTGCTGGAGCATGCCCAGCAAAGGCAACAAGGCTAGAAAACGTCTTATGAGGAGCGGCTGAAGCAGCAGGGTTTGTTCAGTCTGAAGGATGCTCAGGCAGGACCTTATCACTCTCTACAACTCCCTGGAAGGAGGTTAAAGTGAGAGGAAATGGCCTTAAGCTTAGACAGGTGAGATTCAGATTAGATGTTAGGAAAAAATTTTCAATATCGTCAGGCATTGGAATAGGTTGTCCAGGGAGGTGATGGAAACTTAAACACCCTGGGGGTGTTTAAGAGGCATTTGGATCTGGCACTGGGCGATGTGGTTTGCTGTTTAGGAGTTACAGGGGCAGTGCTGGGTAGACGGTTGCAATGATTAATCTTAAAGGTCTCTCCAACCTGTATGATCCCGTGATTCCTGAGGGGCCTCATGGGGCCAGGTGCCCAGGGAGGTTCATAGACAAAGGAGCGGACAGAGGCACCAGAACCAGTGCCGGCTTGAGGGCAGGGTGCTCAGCACACGGAGCCCTCAGCACACAGAGCCCTCAGCACACACGGAGCCCAGACAGAGTTCATGGAGCCCTGAGCACACGCAGAGCCCTCAGCACGCACGGAGCCCAGAGTTCACGGAGCCANCCGGGCGGGAGGAGAGGGGCGCGTGCGCGGCGCGAGGCCGGCGCCGGGGGGTGCCGGTGCCGGAGCCGGAGCCGGAGCAGCGATGGCGGCGAGTGCCGGGACGGTCAAGGGTGGCTCTGGCTCCAGCTCCATCTCCAGCTCCGAGCGGCACGCCCGCCTGCTCCTAGCCCAGATCAACCGGCTGCGCGCCGGGCACAGCTTCTGCGACGTGCGGCTGGAGGTGGGCCCTGAGGCATTCTCCGTGCACCGCCTGGTGCTGGCGGCCAGCAGCCCCTACTTCGCGGCGCTGTTCGCGGGCGGCATGAAGGAGTCCGGGCGGGACGTGGTGCGGATCGCGGGCGTGGAGGCGGACACCTTCCACACGCTGCTCGACTTCATCTACACAGGTGAGGGCTGGCGGGGGGGCGTGGGGCGGGTGCCCGGCGGCCGCAGGCTGGAGCGGGGCCCCGCTGTGGTTTGGTGCCCGCAGGGGTGGTGAGCATCGCGGAGCACAACGTCCAGGAGCTCATCGTCGCCGCGGACATGCTGCAGCTCACCGAGGTGGTGGAGCTCTGCTGCGAGTTCCTCAAGGGCCAGATCGACCCGCTGAACTGCATCGGCCTCTTCCAGTTCTCCGAGCAGATCGCCTGTCACGACCTGATGGAGTTCACCGAGAGCTACATCCACGCGCACTTCCTGGAGGTGCAGAGCGGGGAGGAGTTCCTGGCGCTCACCAAGGAGCAGCTCGTGAAGATCCTGCGGAGCGAGGACCTGAGCATCGAGGACGAGTACCAGGTTTTCACAGCAGCGATGCAATGGATCCTGAAGGATGTGGGGAAAAGAAAGAAATATGTCGTAGAAGTACTGGAGCCTGTTCGATTCCCTCTACTGCCAGCACAAAGGCTGTTAAAATACATAGAAAGTAAGTGAAAGAAGGAATATCACGTGCATGTATGTAAGCAAACTGTGTGTTGTTCGGAGTTACTGGGCTTTGATGGACTATTTTTTACATTAATAGCATGAGTGAAAATATTTACAGCAAACAAGCTCCATTTTTAAAAAAATAAGCACAGCTTACTTTAAAAACATGCTTTTGAAAAAGCCTTATAAAAGTAGGCAACCTTGATTTGTCTGCTGTTTTAGGAGAAGCCAGTAATTTTTCTACAACTGAATTGTTTACAGTTTGTTACTTTTCACTGTGCTTTTTTTATTATTATTCTGCTTATTTTATTCTTATTCTGCTTATGTTACTCTTCAAGGTATTCCAGATTTCAGTCTTCGGGTGGCCCTGCAAACTCTGTTGAAAGAATATTGTGAAGTCTCTAAATCTCCCAAAGAGAACAAGGTCAGCAGTTTTCTGCAGGCTTCTAAAGGTCGTCCCCGGAGGAAAGCCAGGAAGTACCTTTATGCAGTAGGTTAGAATGTGGCTGTTTGAACCTTATAAAACAAATGAAGTAGTATCTCCGAATGCAGTACTGAAGGAGATACTTGAGGATTTTTTAAAAATCAAAATGTATAAAGATAGCGAAATGTTTAATCATGGCTGAGTTACCATGTTAGCTGCTTTGATTATAATTGCACAGGAGTCCAGCACTTACATTTCTTGTCATTGTGACATGGCATTCAAAGCCCAGATTTGCTGTTCAAAAATTATTTGCCTTGGGTGCAAAGCTGCAGATCAGCAGAGGATTTACCCAGGGTTCACCGCTGGAATGGTGTATGCAAATTCACTGCACGTTTTGTTCTGATGGCTGAAGTTTTCTCTGTGCAGGATACTTTGGTTCATATGATGGGATACTTGCAATTGTAAGTTTTCAGCAAAGCTGCAGCTTTATACTGGAAGGGAGCACGTTTGTTTCACCCTGTGGGAAGTAGCACCGGCTTAGAGAGCAAAGGCTGTTGGCTAGTCTCTGTATTTCACTGAAAACATTAATTCTAATGTTTGTAGTGTTGTGGTATCAGCTCAGCACAATTTCCATGACCCTCAAGGCAACCGTTCTTCTTTGTATGCTGGAGAAATTAAGCTACTTGGAAAAATCCAATTCCTATTAAAAGTGGCTAATGGCTGTTACTATAAATTTTTTAATGATTTAGATATAGGAGCATGAGGATGAACAGGAAGCTCTTACTTGGCCTTTCACACTTACTTTCCAGGTGGGTACACCCGACTGCAAGGAGGACGCTGGAGTGACAGCAGAGCCCTCAGCTGTGTGGAGCGTTTTGACACCTTCAGCCACTACTGGACCACAGTGTCCTCTCTCCACCAGGCCCGTAGCGGGCTGGGGGTGGCTGTGGTGGGAGGAATGGTCTATGCCATTGGAGGTAACAGCTGAAATGTGCTTGCTTTCTTACATGAATACTTGAGAACTCATGCTTGGAGACTTTCAAAATTATTATTCTTCTTGTAAGTGGTTCTGAGGATAATACAACTTTTAGGTGTAACAACAAATGAATTGGGGTTCCTTGGTTCTCTACTGTCACTGCTCTGTGAATGCCTGTTAGGGCTCCTGAGCTGGCCAGTTTTTACTAAGCTGCTCTCCCCTCATGGTGTAGCTGCTCACAGGTTACCGTATGGATGTGTGCAGATATACTCAGAGATGTTGGCTATTCTGTGGGCTTTGTGTACCACCACTAATGGAATTTCTTTTCTCACTTGCAGTCTAGCAGAAGCCCAGAGCATAAAGGGCAGTAGCACAGGACAGACCGCTTGTGGTCTGCCTACCTGGAAAGGCTCATTATGTATGTTTGCACAAGGATATGATGAGTAGCTCTACCAGCCCATCATGAAAGAATGCATATGTAGACTGTTTTTGTCACCACAGAGCTCATTCTTTGGTCTTGAAAACCTAGTCGAGGCATTTGGAGAGTAAAATGTGCAGCACTGTGGTTGTTTACCTCTCTGATGTTTTCAGTAACATTTCAGGGAACTATTGATGAAAGAGGTTCCTAGTGATGATTCAGTTCTGGGTATAAATGAAGCTTTTGCTATGTTGGCCATTTGGCTAAAAGATAAATCTTGTATTGAAATGTTGCCTGTCCTGGAAGAAGTTGAAGAATGTTGCCATATCTGCAGTGCAAAACATTGCATTTCCCCTGATTCTTCTTGCACTTATTATGTAGGTGAGGACAACTCAATGATTTTTGACTGTACTGAATGTTATGATCCTGTTACTAAGCAATGGACAACTGTGGCTTCCATGAACCATCCCCGTTGTGCACTGGGAGTGTGCACATGCTATGGTGCTATCTATGCTTTGGGTAAGTTTTGGGGTTTTTCTAGGTGAAGGTGTTAATTCATAGAACTTGAAAATGGATTTGATCTTATATTACATGTTGGTGGTGCAAATTTGGAAACTTAAGTTTTGAAAAATAGCTGTCTGTAAGTATTAACATACATACTTATTAACGTATAACATAATACATATATACATATATAAGTATTAACATATATACATAAATCTCTGTGGATTAGTTATTGTTTAGTTATAACTTATTTCCATTGTAGACTGCATGCTGATTTCAGAATTTTTCCTGGAACAGTGCTCTGTATGTCTAAAAATGCAGCTAACACACAACTTCGTGCCATTAAATTCCTTCCTGTGTTTGCTCTTACTTGCAGGAGGCTGGATTGGAGCAGAGATTGGCAACACAATTGAAAGATTTGATCCTGAAGAAAATAGTTGGGATGTGGTGGGAAGCATGGCTAAGCCCCGTTACTGTTTTGGGTGTTGTGAAATGCAAGGTGAATATTGTCAAGTTTATATCCATAATTAGTTCCAAGAGCCATTGGATTTTGAAGCTTTATGTCTCAGTCATGAATTCTTACCTTTGTCTTGTACTGAGCTGTCAGTTACACATGCTTGTGCCTCGCTTGTTTGTTGTTCTAGTACTCTGTTTTTAATTCTGCAGAATTCAAAGACTATAAAGTTCTGTCTTGTCTTCTGCCTTTTATCTCATGAAAAGTTTTTACATGGCTGCCAGTATGGTTATGCAGCCAGTCTTTTAACAGTTGGTTGTTCTTCCTGATACTGCTTTTATTTATCTTCCATATTTGGCTTTGCATGTTTTTCTTTCTGACAATCTGAAGACTTGGCACAGGTTATTTTAAGACAGATATGTCTAAAGACTTGATCAATACGTGTGGTTACTAAGTATTTGATCCTGATCAGGTCAGCAGTTGCAACCTTCTGAATTCCTTCCGCTGCACTTAATTAATTTTTGCTTTCCTCAGAGCTTCTAGTGCTCGAGCCTCAAGCTGCTCATGCAAAAGCTTTATGTTTTCTATGACCGAGCAAAAGATTTTCTGTCATTCTTTACCCATCTTAATGTCAGGCTGAAACTTGTGTTGTGACAGTAATTTTCTGTCTTTGTATTATGAAGCCTAAAAGAGGAGAAACTCTGTTTCGGCAGGTTTGATTTATGTCGTTGGTGGTATCAGCAGTGAAGGAGTAGAGCTGCGTTCTGTCGAAGTCTATGACCCCATCTCTAAACGTTGGTCTGAGCTCGCTCCCATGGGCACCCGAAGAGCCTATCTTGGTGTAGCTGCTCTCAACGATTGTATCTATGCTGTGGGAGGCTGGAATGAATCTCAGGATGCGCTCGCTACTGTAGAAAGATACTCATTCGAAGAGGTATGGTAGAGTCCCTTCATAAACGTCATTTTCTTTTCACTACTGGCTGGTGATCTTGAGTGAAACAAAGCTTTGGCGATCTCAGGGTCTGTCCTAAGTAGTTGTCGTGGTTTAACCATGCACAGATATACTGTAGTTTGGTAAATACTTTTTAGGGTTAAGATGAGAGGATAGATTCCCCCTCTGCAACAGAAAGCTCAATAATCTGAATAGAGAGAAAAAACTCACTGTAAAGGTAAGAATTACCTTTTATTGCAAAATTTGAGGATCTTCTTTGCATCAAAATGTAGCGGTGTTTCAGCATGACTAGAATAAGATAAAAAATTATTCCAGACTGTTATTGTTCATGTTTCTACTGGAAGAGTATCTACTCTTAATCCCATGTGCCATCTGTTTTGCTTTTCAAATTGAATCTAGTTTTCCTGTTTCCCCCACCTCAAACTGTACCATGCTCTATTTTGGAGACTGACTGCATCTTGCAGTGACTGAAGAAAGGGAGGGGTGTTGTGTGCATTCAATATGGGATCTGCTCTTTAGTGACTAACACGGTTTGGACCCCTTGTGAAAGTGTTGTCATTCCTGGCTTGATAATCCTCTTGATACTGTACACATACCACGTTGAAGCCTGTGAAGTGTATACATAGTGTTCTTTGTATATGTTCCAGTCTTTAAGCTTTAAAAGTTACTTTATCAGAGTCGGGGCTTGCCCTAAAACTATTTCTTGATCTTTCACCTTCTTATTAGGAAAAGTGGGTTGAAGTTGCATCGATGAAAATCCCAAGAGCTGGTGTCTGTGTTGTGGCTGTGAATGGACTTCTCTATGCCTCGGGAGGCCGAGCTCCTAGTCCTGATTTTGCTGCTCCAGTAACCTCTGACTCTGTTGAAGTTTATAACCCTCACATGGACAGCTGGACTGAAATTGCCAACATGATCACCAGCCGCTGCGAAGGAGGCGTAGCTGTGCTGTAAAACACAAAGAAGAAAACTCATTCAAGGAATGAGTGAATATGTCTCCTCAGATTTCCTGTTTCATTGACCAGAAACCTCTTTTAACACAGGAGCTTCAGTGGAGAATTAGATCAGAGGGATTTTCCTGAGCAAAAGGAAAAGCCCTTCAAAGTAAATTGGCTTATCCAGTGTCTGTCTCAGGAAGTGTTCTGTTAAGAGTAGGAATGCCTCTAATAACTGGATTAAGCTCACTGAAATAAATGGTGAATTTGCCCTGTAAAAATCTGAAGAAATAATTCCAACACATTAGAGACATTAATCAGGTTGTTACTCAGCTGGCACTGTAGCCAGACTTGCAATCTGGAAGTGGGTTACTGTCGACAGCAAGGAGTTACCTGTAGGTAAGATCAGGATGGCATTAGTTCTTTTTCTGGCAGAAAACAAGGAAGAGAAAATAACAGGAAAGATTTGGTGCCTCTGCTTAGGACCTTGATGCATTTGAGCCTCTGTTGCTGGACATGGTGGGCATTGAATATGAATTGGATCTTTACTTTCTGGCCACTCCACAAATTTGAATGGTGAGTGGATGAGAATTTCCTACTCTGGAAGGTTGTCCTCACAGTTCTAATAATGCTATTCCCCTTCAGCACTGGCTTTTCTTCTCGGTGGTTATCAGTGATGCCAGTAGAACTCCTTTTTGTGTACGCTCTGGTGAATTTTAAATGCAAATGCTATTCATTAGACTGACTGTTCTGTTTAGGACTGCTCTTAGTATAAAAGTATAGGGAAAGGCTTTTGCCCCCATATTTTTTTTCCCTATAGTCAAATGTGTTTTTACCCTGTGTGACACGTGCTGAGACTTGGCATTGAATACTTCCTGTTCTACAAGGCACACTCCTTTACCTTCACTATGTCTCGTATCCTGCCTCATCCAAATTTGAGCCAATGGAGTTCTTTGTGATAGAATTAGCTGCATTTAGCAATAAAGTGATTATATCAGTGTGCTCTTAAGGAGTTTGTATTTAGCTGGGATACACTTAGTGGAACAGTACTATCAGGAGTTTGGAGTTATTTCTAGATTCATTTAATTTAACATATTTGAAGTTGCTTTTTGCACACTGTGGTTGCATTTTCAGCACAGCTGTGGATGATTTGGATGGAGTCTGAAGTGAGGCTGCTTGAATTTTGATAGACAGTTATTCTGGCACACAAAACCACAACTGCAATGTCACAAAACAGGAAGCCTGGCACTGTGTAGACAAAAGAGCATTCATGGTGTTTAGGTCAGTATCCCCTGTGTAAAATTAACAAATTAATACATTAATAAATCCTCCAAGATGAGTGTTGCAGGTACCTTAATAATCTAGGTCCTAAAATCTGACATAGGGTTGGGCTAAAACATACTAGATGATGGAGAGTTTCTCTGAGTGTTCCATAATCTTGTATGTGCTTTTACTTCAAAGAATTTATGTCTCTGAATTAATGGTTTGGTTTTTTTCAAGTATAAGCTTGTTTAAACTGTTTTTCATAATAAAATGCATTTTGAAACTGACTGGAATGGTCTTGAATAGGTTGCTTTCATAAGTAAGCTATATTACTGCCACTTTCATATAATAGGTCATTTTTTCTTTTTATTGGCAATCATATTTCCCAGTAGAACACTAAGGAAAGATTGGTTATGAATGATGACTCTTTGAGTGGTGGAAGTAACACGCTTCTGCAGGAAAATACTCAAGTATTTCTCTTCTTAGTGGAAAATCACTCAGACTTCTTGGGAGTCTGGCTGCCTTGCCAGCTCTATCCAGCCCTCTGTGGGAGGAAATTACAGGTAATATTTCTTAGTCTTTCTCCTTTACATTTTAGGATCCCTCATGGAACCGTTTGAGAAACACTACCTTAGCTGTATTTTAGTAGTTTGGGAACTACAAGTTTACTTCTGTTCCCTACCTATAAACTTCCTGGTTTAATGGAGCTTGAAGGAGTCTGCAGTTGTCTGAAGTTACCTTCTCCAGGTTTTGTAACTGGTTCTGTCGTGTTTGAATGAAATTTCAAAGCTGGTTGATTATGGTCTCTGATCCTCGGCACCTCTTTAACCTAATCAAGACAAAGACAGGACACTTCTCTGGACCTGTCTTAAAAGATGCCATGTCTAAGTAAGAAGGAATAGAAAAAACATTTCCATTCACAAACTCAATTTTATTTCCTTTATATTCAGAACGCTCTGAAATATATTGTTTAATAGGGTATTTTCATAGTTCAGCATAGAGAAATTGATACTCATAATTGTTTAACATACAAAGGTTAACAGGTTGCAAAAGGGAGACGCTGGTGTACAGAGCTGCTGTTTCAGCAATATCATACCAGATGGTTCCAACTCCAGGACAGGCAGGTTTCTTAAACATCTGTTCTTTGCAGAATGAACAGGTAATAAATTTTAAGGGACAATATGTGCTTTATTTGGTGTAGAACAACAATGAAGAATAGTGCTTTAACAGAACTATGAGGATTATCTGGTCCTAAGACCATGTATGGATGTAATTTTCAGCTTTCTTCTTACATCTCATATTGTACTTAAATACTTCTGATAAAAAGCTTACAAGAAATATGCCCACATCCCATTTCATACGTTTCTTGAGGTAGCTGACACTAGAAAAGAAAATCCATGTGACTTAGGTTGTATCTTCCAATGTTCCACTAAAATGATGTGCTAGGAAGAATTAAGTACAAAGAGCATATGCTTCTGCAGTGGTTTCACTAATAGGCCCATCATGGAGGGTTTGCAGGCTACAAGTCCATTTGTACCTGTCCAAATATATGGACTCTTAAGAGGGAGAAGACAGAAGCTACTTTCAGTCCCATTATCTGATCCCTTAGTGCCAGCACTTAAGTCCTTGTGTCACAGCGTAAGTTAACAGTCCTTTAATTTAAGAGTATGGTAGATCTTTATGGCTATGTTGCATGCAGCTTCCTTTTCTGGGCAGCCCTAAATCCAAACAAAACCTACGTCCAGGTGGTCCAAATAGTCTTTTTTGATTTTAGTAAGCCTGAGCAGGAAGTTGACCTGTCTTCTGTGGCACCTTGTCAAAGATACAAAGCTCCCCCTTCAGCTTTTCCCCACTCCAGCGCAGCAGCTGAATGACACATTTCAGGTGAGTGCTGACCTTGGCTTGCCACTTCAAACAGACCTCACCGGTCCTTTCTTACCCGACACTGCACTGAGCACTTCCTCCCACAGCATCCCTGGAAGCGTTCAGGCTGGATGGGGCTTTGAACAACCTGATCTAGTGGAAGGTGTCCCTGTATATGGCGGGGGGTTGGAACGAGACAATCTTTAAGGTCCCTTCCAACCCAAACCATTCCATGATTTTCAGCACCTCCTCTAAAAATAGTGAAATAGGAGTCTTGTTGCACAACACAGCAACTGAGTATGGATGTGCTTTTGCGTAAGTCTCTGCTACTTCTTAAACACCACACTAGAACTGCTTTCACCTTGTTACTGTTGTTTTCCCCACCTAAGAACATGATTGCACATTACAGTTAAACCAGATACTTTCATAGTTCAGCATGGAGCAATTCATACCCATGTCATTTTCAATCTCCATTCTAAATTCCTAGAGCAGCAACATCTCATTCAGGAGCGATTCTTTGTTCTGCAGACAAGGAGAGACTCATGCTTGTTTTGGAAGTAATTGCTATTTACAATCCTTCCCTCCTGAACTAGCTTCAAAATCAGTTGGAAAATCATTTTGCTTCAAGAATAAGCATCTTGATCCCTGCCATCATACGACTTCTAAGCAGAAATCAGTCTTTATTTCTTCTGGAACTCCATACAAGTACCTTATTGGCAGATAATAGCTTTTCCTTATTGATTTATTAATCTGTGTTCTGCCATATCTTTCTGTCATCACTTTGCTCCTCCTCTAAGAAAGCTTTCAGTGCTACAGTGGCCAACAGGGATAATACCATCACCATCGTTCCCACTACCCTCAGTACTTTAAACCACCTGGGGTAAGTAGGAAGAAGGGAAATGTCGTAATGCAGCATTATCCCTAAGGCCAGCACGAGCGTTACTGCTCCCTGAGTGATATCTTTGAAAAGCAAGGCTTGGCAGGCAAGCAGAGGAGGAACTGTGCTGTTAGCCAGGTTCAGCCAGTCTGGCTTGGCTGGGCTGTTTTCCGGGAGAGCAAACCCCCACCTCATTCCCCCTAAGAAAGACGCTGTTGCAGCACCGTAAGCAACCTGAGCAAAGGCCAGCTCTGGGCAGTAGGTCCCCTGGATGGCCATGGCCAGGGGCACGGCCACAAATGGAATTAGCCCCCCAAGGCTTAAGTAAAGGGCTGGCTTGGGAGAATCCTTTAGTGATTCCAGGCTTTTTTGCGATTCTGCCTCAGGTTCTGCAGGGGTTTTCTTCTTGAAGATGGGGAGAGAGGTGTGAAAAGCCTGGAGCTTGGTTGTGTATAACGATGCTGGTTTGAGGCTCAGAGATGTTGAGAGAGGACACGCATCTCTCCGCAGCCGGAGGGCGAAGGAAGACCAAGCTGTCTTACTCTTCCCATAGAGCGGCAGTCTGGGACCAGGTAACTTCTGCAGCTGCAAGCACAAAACTTGTTCTGAACCCTGTACAGTGCAGGCTTACAGATCTGCAGGTACCTAAACTACCTACTGAATATTGTACCAAGTAGCTTCCAGCTCAGGTCACACCACAGCTGTCCTTGCTCTTGACTTTCAAGTGGTTTTAACTGAACTAATGAAGGTACCCAATGCAGCTGATGAAGAGCAATTGGGCTCTCCAGAGGGCATCAGCAAAGCTTACTCAGTGCCCACCTATGCCTCCCCACACACATGCATTCTTTAGGCACTTTTAAGATACATCAGTCCTTTCCAGAGTAAAATATAAAATAGTTTCATATAGAAGCAGGATAAGGTCACCCCAGAAACTAGCTACTGACCCCTCAATCCTCCATCAAGAAGTGATGGGAAAAAAAGCCTCGAGACAATAAAATCTAATTTTATTAAAGAAATAGCTTTGCCTAAAGGTGCTGTAGAAACAATGAACTATTCTAGAAAAGCTGAGTGATAAACATTGTGATAAACTCCAACTTGGAAGCCACCCTTTTTTCAAAGCTGCAGTCCTATCTTTTGCTATTTTACTTTTAAATAAAATCAGCAAAAAAAGCCTTCAGTAACTTACTTTGAAAGGTGTGTTGAAGCAGCACCGTTGTATGAGAGGAAACATATTTGTTTTGTCAATGCCCTAAAACATAAAAATTCAGGAGAAGATCTGAACGGATGAATTGCTGAGTTGGTCTGATGCTTAAAAGTTCAGTCAGCCTACACTTATCAAATGCAAGAGTCTTACAGGTATATATTTAAAGAGATATATATATCTATATTACATATGTATTCAATCGGTACTTGCCCACTACAGAATATTTAGTTTCACGCAGCTTTATGAACTGAAGTTCTAAAGTTGTATTGACTGTTGCAAAAACAATTTCTAGTTAAAGAACCGAGGATCAGGGAACAGGTGATGGGTTCCCGTTCCTGGATCATCTCCTCTTCAAGGGATAAATGGCTGCACAAAGCTTATAAACGAGCAATTCCTCACACGCGGAAAAAGTGATCATTAATTTAAAAAGGAGTGGAAAAGCCATCCCATCCAAGCTGCAGGCAAGCTCCCTGCCGGGGTACGACACTCACCGGGTAAGGCGGGCGGCTCGCCCTGGATTTGACTCCGCAGTTCCCGGTCCTGCTGCACCGGAAGAAAAAGGCAGCCCCCCGCAGCCAAACTCCCCTCACGGAGACCGAAGGGAGAAGAAAATAAATGTATATTCTAGAGGGAGGCGGGGCCACTCTGCCCACCAAAGAGCGGGCAGGACTCGCCGGGTTCTGCCACCGGCCCGGACCCGCTCGCTGTGGCGGCTTCCGGTGCCTCCTTAAGCCCTCCGACGGCGCCCGGCGCTTAGCGCTACCGGTCCGAGTGGGAACCGGCGCGACCCATCCTGTTCCGCCGGGCGGGGGAAGGACCCACCCGAGCCGATACCGGGGGCGGCAGCGCTGGTCACTCAGCCCGAGGGCCGCGGTCGGTCTGGCAGAGAAGCGACACGCTCCTCTCCTGCCCGCGGGACAGACCCTCTCCTGGGGGGCAGTGCGGCCGTTCCTGCTTTCTATCTTCCGGCATCACCACATCGGGCAAGTCTCTCACATGCGGACTACAAATCCCAGTCTGCCTTGCTGCGCACCGCCCGCCTATCTGCACGGCGGGAATGGCGGGTAGCCTTCTGGGACGCGTAGTCTGCAACTGCTTCCGACAGGCGGTGACGGGGGCGGTGCGAGCTACAGCCTCTGATTGGTGGGGCGGGAGGTGCGGGGGCAGGGAAGGGTAGCCGGGGGCGTGTCCCTTCCGCGTGCTCGGCCCCGCCCCGCGCGCGCGCGGGCCCCGCCCCCTCCGGCCCCCGGCCGGGCAGGGCTGGGCGGCCATTTTGGGCAGA
>VXAD01003674.1:1001756-1036432 GCA_013399195.1 Dicrurus megarhynchus | reverse complement strand
GGGCTGGGGTGGCGGGTGAGTCCCCGGGGGCCGGGCAGGGGCGACCTCGCTGTAGGCTGGAAACGAAACCGGGTGAGTGGCACCGGGCCGGCCGTTTCCCTTCGGCTCCTTCCGGGCCGCGCTTCCCGGCTGCCCCCGGCGGGAAGGGGCGGGCGGCGCCGGGCAGTGACACGTGTGCTGCGGGCAGCCGGGGCCCGGCTCGCTCTGCCCGCTGCCAGCGAGGCTGGGAAACTTGTCAGGTGCCGCTCGCTGTCTGCTCGTAGGGAAACAGCGCCTGGCCCGAGCGTGAGGCGGCTCTTTCCGGCGTGAAAGTTATTTCCGTGTGTCCGGTGTGTTTTATGCCCCCTTGGCCTAAGATCTTGTGTGGTTTAACTTATACGGCTGGGGCTGGACTTGATCAGAACGCGCCTAGCGTTTCAAATATCCATTTAAGACTTTGAATTCAGTTCAGTTTAGTAACGAGCTGTTTTGGAACGATTTTAGAGCAGTCAGTGGGTGTCTGCACAAGTTACGAGTTTTTAAACAGGTGTTGAGGAATAGTACCTATTTAAATTCTTATAAGTAATGGTGGAATGGTTTAAGAGTGTTGCTTAAAAATCTTTTTATATTAACATGACCAGGTAGGTCAGCCTGCCTTTCCCCGCCCCCGAGCTGTGAGTGACACAAGTGTTAGTAATGTTGATAATACTCTGAAACGTTGCAAGTGCCTGAGCAAAGTGTGGAAATAGCAAAGAGGGGGAATGGAGATAACAGCTGAGATAATTGGAGCGCCATCAAAGCTGAGTTTACTGTGGAGTTGACATTGCTTCTATAAAAATGTTAGGTGATTATGAAAAAAGCTTATGCAAATGTTACTTCGTGAATGAATATGGCTGGTATTTCAGTGAAAGGTTCCCCATGCTTATCCATTTGGAGACCGGTATTTCAAACTTCCAGTTTCTGACTCAGGAAGGAAACAGGTGTAGAGCAGTGGTAGGAACAAATAAAATTCCCAAATTTAAGAGGAGCAGCTTTTCCTCTCACACTCTTTCACATAATTTCTGGAGGAAAGTCCCTTTAAAAAGAACTTACTGAAGTTTTGTATTTAGAATAGAAAGGCTTCAGGTGGTACTTCCTTATGGGTTTGGTTTTTTTCCCAGCTATTTGTAGAGAAGTGCAGCCCTTCTGCATTTTATATTCATCTGGTTTATAGCCTTAATCCTATATGACACAGAAGTTTCCATTGCAGATATCATATGAGGACCTAAAGTGGAAATATGCAGGGAACAGATGGCATTTTAAAAAAACACAAATCCTGGGGTTTTCTGCGGTGTCTCAGAAATATGAGGAGCAGAATGCAGATGTGAAATACAGCAAATCAAATGGAAGTGCACACTTTCTGAATGTTAGGAAAAAACTTTACTTTGAGAATATCTACAGGGTATGGTCAACTTGTCTCACATATGTGACTGCTGTGTGGTGTTACTGAATCTTGAAATTCATGTTTTAAATTAGGAAATGAAATCACTACAGGAAAAATAATATTCACTAGCATTTTCATGACATAGCAACAGTATTTCAGGAGTTGTGGGATCCTTATTTTAACACAGAAAAATGCTGTGGTTGGATCTGTGAATTTCTTCAGGAGTGTGGAGTGTCATAATGTAGTTCTTGCCTTTACAAAGTGAAGAAAAACTGTTGGCTCAGGAGTTAAAGTTACCTTTTTTTTTTTTCAGCGTTACAAATTGTTTGAAGTTAGTTGTGTAACTGCTGAATGGACTTAGCTATGAAGTGTACTCCAGGGTGTGCTTCGTTTGTTTGTCTGTACGAAGAGATTGGAAAAGGGCTGACTCTGTTCGGTAGAGCTGAAGCATTAAAGCACCTCTCTCCAGCAGAGTGCTGGCTGTGCTTGTATGCACACAGCTTTTCCTTACAGCTTCGTAGAAACAACCAGGAGGTGACTGTTGCTCTAACTTATCCAGGGAAAGGTCATAGTTACTGGATTTTGCAGTTGATGAGGTAGTGTGTGTACCAGGAAATTTGTCTGGGATTTTTAAGTTTTATGTTAATTTATTTGTAGAGGCAGGAGTGGCTTAGTTTTGGTTCTGCAAACTCAGCAATGTAAGTAGACATTTTACTGTCACTTACGTAGTGACCAGGATGCCAACTAAATCATGTGTGGCTTTTGTTTCAGCAAGAGAAGTTGAAGTCCGTGTTCTCTTTGCTTGTCAGATTTGATGAAAAGCAGTGAAGTTGGCAGAAACATGGTCCTGCTCAGAATATTTCATGAAAGCCAGGATGGTGTTTAACTTGTGTGCTGTAACTTTATATGTTCCTGTGAAAATGTGCCAAACTTTAATGAGTTACTGTATGGTCAGAAGATAAATTTATGTTTTTGGGAGTGGATTTAGGTAGAGACTGATAGTGGCTAAGTGTCCAGTGCTCCATATGTGTATGTGGAAACACTGTGCAGATGTAAAAGTTCTAGGTTAGACAGGGCTGTGAGCATGGCAGTAAGCAGGGAGGGGAAACATTATGGCTTAATTGATCATACATATTAGTGATTAGGCTGTATCACTCCAAACTGGAAATTCTTGATTAAAGTATGCAGCTCTTTCTCTAGCTGGTCTTCAAAAGTTAGAAGAAGAATTTTCACACTTTATGCTACTTAGACCTTTCTATAATTAAACAGCAAAACAGTTTTGCAAAATGTTGGTGTATGCCGTTCTATAATATGACTAATCTGAAATAGTTGCACTTCCAAGGTCTGGCTTAACAAAAATGCTTTGAACCAGTGCAGCCAAACATAACTGAGGTTTTCTGCAATAAATGATGCTCAGAAAGAAATATTTTGCAGCATGTGACCTTGTGCCTCAGGGACTGTTGTACATTAGGGAGTTCGCCAGGAGCAACTGAAGTTCTAGGACTTAGAGACATTCTAGCAAAAATGCCAGTGTTGGTTTGTTTTCTCCTTGAATCTTGTGATCATTTCAAGTTCAGTGTTTTGCATAGTTTTATCCTCCACACTGGAAGGAGTATCTCAGCTCTGCAGTGTGATGTTAGCGGCTCTTGATAAGAAAATATGTTTATAATGTTGTCTGATTGTCCCTGGTTTTAGGAATCCCCTTTTTTCAATAGAATAATAAATTAGGAATTTTAATTTAATTTCCCTTAGAGCAGTTTTATTTCTGGTGTCCCTTCTAGGTTCTGGATATCTGTGTGACCCCCTCCCCGTAGCATAGTTGCAACAGAGTATGTGGCAATGAGTGACACTCTCTTGGAATAAAGGACTGAGTCTGCCAGGGAGGTATATGGTATTATTCTGGACACAGAAATTATTGGTATTCACAAAGTTGCTGGTGAAGGTGTATGGTAAAGATTACAACAGGTCTCCAGCCTTTCAGCAGAGAGGAGTGTTTTGCCATTGTGTTACAATGCGTCATCCATCATCAAGGGATTAATCAAGACTCACGTGAGATGATCTGAAAAGACCTTTGATGTTAATCTTAAAAAAACTCAGAAGGGAACTCTCATCCTGAAAATGTTGAATGTGTTATGATCTTGACTGTTAGTTTGGGAAAACTGTCTTTCCTCTACTTTGAACTACAGTTAAAAGTAGAGAAATGGGTTAATGACAGCTTTAATGTCTTCAGGTTGACTGGGCCTTCTGGAATGTATCCTCTAGTATTTAGGGAGCTGAGAGCCTGTGGGGCTGGGAAAAGTTCCAGAATGCTGAGGAATTGAGGAGCATTTTCCCTCACAACATCTAGAAAACGGCAAGACTTGGGTATGTCCAAGGGAAGAGTGTTCACATCAGGGAGTCTGCGTCATGTACTTTTTGGTGGTTTCGCTTCCCTATATTGCAATAATGTTCTTACTGAACACACAGATAATGTGATCCTGACAAATTCAATAAATGGTCTGAAAACAATAGCTTTGGATTCAGCCATTTTGGTGTAGATGGGCTCAAATTACTGTGTTTTGGTATATTGCCTACACAGACAAGTAGCAGCTGGCAGGGCAGCAGTTCTGTGGGGGAGTATCTGGGGGTTGTAATGGTTCCTAAATTATCATGAGTCAGCAGCATCACTGTCATGAAAATTCACTTGTCATACTGGAACATATAGAAGCATTTTAAATAAGGTAATGAAGCAGTTTCTCCGTTCTGCCGAGGAGTGGTAGGTGTTCAGCAGAAACTATCGTGTTCAGTTTGGGATAATGTTATACTTGGGAAAGTTATGGCTGTGTAACAAGATCTGTAAAGAAAATAACAAAGTCTGTGAAAGAGAGAAGCCATAACTAAGGGTTGGGAAAAAAATTGATTGGTTAGCTCTACAGTGGTTTTATACAACATGTTTCATCAGACATTAGCAGGTGATATATAAAGCAGCTTGAAAAAGTTACCTGCAGGTATAACTGGGAGGCAGCTCTGACATCCTGTCACTGCCTGCAAGCTGTCACACTTGGTAGGTGGGTCACGTCAGTTTTTTCGTCATTGGTGCTTTGAACTTGAAAGGTTGATCTTTGCCAGTAAAATTTGACTGGTTAAGGGTGGCTTGTTTGTTGGTTTTGTTTTTTTTAAAAGCATGGCTATATTTGATCCCAGAATATGATAGTAGATCCTTTTTCTGCTGCCAAACAGTGCTGGGATACAGGGTGGTCTGTGGGACTTCCCCAGAAAAAAGAAAAACCCACCTGCTAAAGTTGCCTTTCAGTCAGGGAATACTGAAGTTTTGGTCTGGAGAAAAGATTTCTTTAAAGGTATCTGCAAGGAGAGTTTAGTCAGGTTTCCACATCCCTCATGAATAAAACAAATAGTTATGAGTTGGAATTGCAGCAGAATATGTTCAGGTGAGGCATTAGATGCAGGGACAGGCTTTCAAACCATACAAATAACCAAAACATTGTAGGGATACACTGGAGAATGCTGGTGTGCTAATCTGGTTTGATTTACAGTTTCCAAAAAAATATTGCAGTGGAGGTATGTATAGCTGCATAATGAATTCCAGTCTGCTGATGACAAACTCGTTTTTCTGATACTTTATGAGACGTTTTAGGATTAATTTTTGGACCTCTGCAGGCTGAAGATCACTCTACAAATTGGTGAAGGGGGGAGCGTTGCTTAGTCGACTTTCAAAGACATCTCATGGAAGAGGGTAGAGCTAAATTCTTTTAAATCTCAGGAAAAGGTGCTTAACTGTGCAATGTATGCAGATTTTTTTTTCCACACAGATGTTTTGCTTGTATTCCCTAATTTATTGTGGGACACTAGGATAGAAGAATGACAGTGGTTTAGTCTTGAACTGCACAGATTACCTGCAGAAGAACAATAATTCTCTGCAAGATCTAAAGACAAAGCTCAAACCAGCTGGACAACATTTTGTCCATAACCCCTTGCTTTATTTTAACTCAGTTTCACAGACTAGATTGTAGATAGAACTCCAGGAAAACACTGTGAACATCTAAAGAGGATATATGTCCCAGCTGTGGCAAATCATTAGATCATAGGATTAGAGATCCCTTTTTCTTTTTTTTTTTTTTTTTTTTAAGCCAAGACCAAACTAGTGGAATATATATTATTTTTGCAATGTATTTTATATATATTTATAAGAGTTGTTTTAAACTGAATTGTGTTCAGTGACTTTTCTGCATTGATGTTTGTTAATACTTTCTCAATCAGAGAAAGTGCTGAAAATGTTAAACCAGTGAAATGAAAACCATTGCAGACAATGTAAACTTCACCAACTGTAATGCAGGTGTTGTACACATGCTGAAAAGTGCTGAGTGAACATGTCTTTGTCATGTCCTAGTTACAGACAAATAAAAGTGGAGTTTGATCATATTGTCCTGGTCTTGATGTAAAAGGGTTTGGAAATAATCCAGATTGCAGGGAGGGGCAGAAAAGGTATGAGTTGTCCCTCGGTCTTGGCAGGCTGTCTTTAGGGGAAGTACCTATAACTGGAATGCACCTCCCTTCCCAGTTTGTAGTACTGGTCTTGTAGGACCCAGGTAATGGTATTGAGGGGAAGAATTACTACAGTACTGGTTAGGAGAATGGTCTCTTATTTCTGAGTGTCCTCTGTTTTGTTGACTTCAAATTCTCCTTCCTCTTTGCAAATGACATGCCTTCTACTTGCTTATCCTTCATCTGGAATGCAGATCTGTACTTCCCTCTACTTGATTTGTAGTCTCTCTTGCCTTGACACAAATATTTGATAAATAGTTTGGTTGCATTTGAGGCTCTTTTCCAAAGGAAATATGTTTTTCTCCACTCCAAAGGGAATATATTTAAATGTAAATGTGCTATAGTAGCAATAATAACCCTGGTAAAATACTGGCTTATAAAATACCCTTGGTGGGAAATACCCATCCCATAATTTTTTTAAGGTACTGGAGAACTGGTTACTTAACTTCTGCTTATGCTCCATCCACATCTCTGGAAGACAGGTAGGCAGGAGGTATGTAGCATACAGCAGGGATAAGCCAATAATTAATTACATATTTGCAATTCTTTCCTGATGATGGAGAACATTATCCTGGTGTGTGCTACTGAGCAGTACAAGTGACTTTGTTCCTTAAGGCTTTGGGCAGACTGTACAGATGGGCTCTTCACTGCCCTTTCACTCATTCTGTCATAAGGGTTTGGGGACAAGAGTGGTGCCTTAAAGGCAACCATGACAAGGTGCTGTGCTGTGCTGCGCTGTGTAAGGTTCTGGGCAGAACAGAGCCTTATCTTGACTTACTTGCAAAAGGTCTGTACATCAAAGCGCGGTACAAAATAGATGTTTGATTTTGTTCCTTAAAGGGCTAAAAAGACCTTTGGATTTGATTAAAATAGTAGAATACCTCCTCCAGCTTTAAAATACCTTATTTAATAAAATGCTAAAGCTGTTTGAAAGTTCAGAATATTGATTACATTTAAAGCCTAATACTATTTAAAATGTGTTTCTTTGGTTTGTATCAGTAATGTCAATAGATGCACTTGTTTAAGAGGTGTACAGTCCCTGAAACCTTACTTCCTGCAGCAGGGCAGAACAGTAAACAGGTTTTAGTATTTCGGGTAAATACCACAGTTCTCTACCATAAACAGTACTAAAGACAGTGAAAGGGGCATCGGAGGGAAGTGGAATCTTAACAGGCACAGGAGAGACGCATAAGGGATGACAGCATTGCCAGTGGCTGCACAGTATGAAACATCCGGGAATAACTGGCAGTAGGCATAATATCTAGAAAGTCTGTGTTCTCCTATTTTGTGCTTATGAGAAGTTGAGCCTTTTAGATTTTATATGTTTAAAATGGCCTTATCTTGGTATTCTTGGTGCTTTGGGGAGTAAACTCATGAAAACCCCTTGGAAGAGTTCATTTTTGATGTATCACACTTGCTGGCTGTGGTCCAGAGACTTATCTTACACAGGCTTCTGTACAGGTTCCCCAGATGCTGCCTTTTCCAAAATATGCTTTGGGCTTTTGAGTTAAGTACAACTTGCTCCCAAAGACAAGTTTGCTGGCTTTTGTGTGGTAACCTTGCTAGCAAAACCTTGGATCAACAGAAGCTTGGAGGGCCAGCGTATCATCAGTCAATAACATTTCTAAAGGTCATGTTTTTGTCAGTGGTGTTTTCTTGTTTGATGAAAGATCTTTCTTACAGTCCTAGAAGTCCCTTTTCTCTGTTACTTGGTTGTTACTCTTGTATGCCCTTGTATGTTTTAATTGCTGTCACAAAGGAAAAAAATCATCTCCTTATCCATTGCACTCTAGATCTCAATATGTATTGATGAGACCAGACTATTAAGGCTTTGCTCGGTGTGTGGTTTTGTGGGAGTGTGTGTTTGTCCAGAAGTTTTGAAGGAGGGAAGCCTGGGTCAGCATGGCCTTGGAGAAGTGGAAAGTAAGTATGTGAAGGGACAGGTTGTTTGTGAAGCAGAGCTGTGTGAGATATCAGTGGGAAGGACTGTCAGTAGAGAAAAGGGAATTAGGACATAGATGTGTCTGTATGGACCTTTCTTAACCTATTTTCAGTTCATTTAAGTTAGTCATCTGGTTTGCGTAAGTGGTCAGGTATGTAACAGTTGGTATGATTTTCCCCCACCCCTAGCCTGTTACTCTGGAAGAACTTTTGTTCTTCTGGCATGTTTTCATCTTGGAATATAGATTTGCGGTGTTCTGTCTAGAATACAAAACAGTTTTGATGACTCTGCAAGATAGATTAATTTGCTTTAAACTTGAAAACCAAGTTGTTAATCTTTCTGTAATAGGTCCTTTTCACTAAAACATTTAATATCTGTATCTAGGAAGATTTTCGTTTAGTACATGATTAACATTTTAATCCATCCTTTAGTGTTCTAAAATGGGCTCATGTTTCTATAAATCTAGAAAACTGTTATGAGTGATGCTCTGCATTTTTAGATACTGGATTTTTTTCAGCAGCCAGATACAATTTAAACAATTATTTTTGCAGTATTTTTAATTAGGAGGGCTGTCCTTTATATTTGTGCAGCCATTTTGGAAGGCTGGCTGTGGGATGTAATGGGAAGAAGCAAGTAGTGATGGCATATGTGGGATAGTTCTTCTGGTTCCTAATACCTCAGGTGTGTGAGCTCTACCAGTTGTACGTGCCATTCCGGAACATCTGCATTTGTCCTCTCCAAAGGGAACTGTTTTTCGGTTATGCAGACAGGGTGAAGGTGTGTCTAGACAATTGTATTAATGGAACTGAAAGCAAAAGGAAAGTTTGTTTTGGAGATACTTTATGTAGGTGAACTGGAAATGAATGATCTCAACCTGACATGACTCACCAGTTGTTATGACAACTATTGAACGAGTTATCCTGCACTTGTGTCTTTTATAGTAAGGCCTAATAATGCATGCAAGGTTGAAGCAAGATTTATAATTATATTATAAGTGTAATTCACTGGCACAGATTGCCCAGAGAAGTTGTAGATGCCCCCATCACTGGAAATAAGCGTCCTGGTCTGCCTGTGGCAGGGGGGCTGTAACTAGATGTTTTTTAAGGCTGTGTGCCCAAATATGATTATCTTAATAATATGTTTTTGATAGTTAGACCAAGCCATGTTATGTTTGGGGTTTTTTTTATGGAAAACAGGATAGTGAAATTTCATGTGAGGCTTTTTGATATCCTTAATGAAGTCAGTAGCATGCTTTTGACTCTTCCTGAGCTGGACTCCAGGCTGTGGTTCCCTATTTTTGTGAAGGTATTGGGTGAATTGGAGGTTATTAGAAAGAGATATTTCAGTGAATGCATATTGTATTAATTCCTTATCATAAACTAACATACACTTATTCAGTGACACTACTCCAAAAAGTAGCTAAGTGGAAAGTGGTCTGTTCTGAATGTTTGGGCATATCTGCTTGATTAAATAACTTTAAAAGAGCTTCACAGAAAGAAAACTGATGAGGGAAGTAGATTCTGCTCTGCCTTCTTCATCCATGAAATTGTTCACTAATTTTTCTGAATGCTTTTGCAACCCAGCTGACATCTGATCTTTAGGAGTATTACTGAAATCCCAATTGACTTGGCTGGTTAGAAAAACAAATCTTTACTTTTTTTAAGTAAACATGTTTTATTTAGAGTAGTAGCTAGAAATGCAGTGAACTGAAATTGTGGCAGGGATAGACAGGTGTTGTCCTTGTGACCTTTTACAGCTGCTATTAACTGGATTGATAAATGTGTAATGAAGGGTAAAAGTTTACTTTTATGCTGGTTTTCCGCTAGAGGCTGCACGTCTTTGTGATTTGCTGTTGCAGGAGAGGAGAAACTGAACTAGAGGCTGCAATTAATAGGATTTGTGGTAGACAGCAGTGCTGAAGGGACCTGGGGACGTTTGCAGGGTACAGTGAAGCAGAAAAAACACCCAGTAAAATGTGTCCATTTCAGAAATGTGCACTGCAGTACGTAATGTGGACAAAGGTTGGAAGCCCTAGTTCCAGGTATTCCCAGAGAGGTGGTGTGCTGGAACAGCGCGTCATGGCACAGCAGGCAGTCTGTAACTCAGGGGAGACTGCTTCCCGTTGCATTTTTACAGCCTTGTAGGCCAAGGCAGGAGGTGGAAGAGGAAGTAACAGGAAAAATGCACTGCTGCTAAGGCTTATATGTTCTGTTTCTTAGGACTTCTGAAATATCTTGATCCATTTCCAGTGAATCGTTTCATCGCTCAGTGGCTCGTCTCTCTAGGCTCGTGTTCTGGTCAATGTAAGTCTTTACATATTGAACACCTCCTTGGTTCCCGCTGTCAGGTATATCTGAAAAGCTCAGCTTGAGAGTCAAAGCTTTAGAAACTCTGGTTTAGAGATTAACTCTGATCAAGTGTGTGTTAGGAGTAGAAATGAAGATAAACAGAAGGCTGAAAACAAGCAGGCAGCTCCGTTCAACTGTGGTAGAGCAAGAACTTTATGGAAGGGCTGTTGGAGAATGGGGGTTTCTCTCTGACTGCAGATGTTTCTTACTGTAGTCTGTGTCTCTTTAACTTGAGTGTGCTTGTATGTTCCTTCTGTTTTCATGCCAGTTTTTAATATTTGTTTAGACAAATACACTATAAAATCTGTTATGTAAAAGAGCACCTGACAAGTTTGTTTGACTCAGTGATAAATACCACTTCTACTTGCATGTAAAATAGCGCAGTGAAGGGTATTTAGTTGTGAAACTTAAGCACTTACCAAGGGGAAAAAAGTACTTTTGGAACAACAAAAACTTATGAAAATAGCTTGCTATGAAGTAACAGTTAAGACATTTTTAATGTTACATGTAAAAAATTATTATACAAATTGTTAACAGTTCTAATTAACCTTTAAAAATAAGTGGAACTCAGGTGCTAATACAGGGTTTAATTTTTTTTCGTACTTAGATTACTTGCCAAAGACTTATTAATTTTGATGGGCAAAATAATATTTTGGGATAGTTGATAGACAGCCTTTTTTTCTGCACCAAAGCTCATTAATGCAGATTTCATTGTTCTGAAAGGAGGCATGCCTTTAGAGAACATTTCATTTAGTGATATTGTTATTATTTTCTCTTTTTCTGATTTGTATTACCCGAAATAGTTCACATTTTAATTCATGTAAAAGGAAACCGAGAATTAATTAAATTTGCATTGACAAGCACTTTTGTTTGCTTTTTTCTGGAGTTGGGAGTGGCTACTGATGATCTTTGTCCTTGTGTTTTCCATAGTGAAGCAGAGATCAGTACAGATTGAACTGTAAATGCAGTATTAGAAGAACCGAGTAGTTGTCAAAGGTCAGTTCTGTGCAGTAATAGGGGGAAAAAAACCTGTTAGGTATTAGGAAGAAAATTTTTCAAATGCACAGTTTTGCCACTGTATAAATCGGCCTTGCTCCCAAATCTTGAACATTTGATGCAGTTTTCATGATGTTAAGAAACCTAAAGAATAGGGTAAAGGCTAATAAGGATGATTAGAGGTATTCAGAAGGCTTCCATGAATAGTCTTAGTTTGGAAGAGGCATGACTTGAGTTGATATATCTTGTGTAAAATTGTGAGTATCATGAAAAACTGAATAGAATGTGGTTGGGCACTTCGGTAGCACAAGAAAATATCTGGTTGAATTGAGGCTGGCATTTTTTAATAGCTGCAAGTTGACTTCTACACAAAGCACAAGTAAACTGTGCCCACTCTCATTTGGGAGACAAAAATGTATAAATGTGTCTGAAAACAAAGCAACTGAACAGATTTGCATAGAAGCTCTGACTGGTAATAAATTGTAATACAGACTTTGGCTTAAAAGTCTGAGAAAGTATACTGGGAGTCCTGCTGCTATTTGTTCTTGGTCTTGCACTTTTTTTCGAGAATTTCGTATAAGTTGCTGTCAGAGAGGGCAATGGAGAGACTTTGGCTCTTGCCCGTTAGGATTTTGTCATGTTACTGTTGTCAGTAGAGTGGTAGGTTACGGAAGTGGTCTCAGGTAGGTTGCACATGTGCTGTTGGATAGGATCCAGGGTGTGTGTGAGAGGGGGCTGTAAAACCCAGCATGGGGGCTAATCCTGGAGACTGAAGAGTTTCAGTGCTACTGTAATTTACAGCACTTCATCTAACAAGGTTTTTGCTTTAGCAAAAAGTATTCCATTTAAGTGTGACATCCCTTGTTCTTTTTGTGCTGGGATGTGCCCAGGAAGGCAATGACTGAAGAGTTGTGTATGTCCCTACCGAATTTTGGAGTCAAGTCTAGGAGTTGTACTAGACTGCTACATGTGTGTTAGGCACTGCTTAATGAACTGCCCTGGTCATTCATAGTAACAGTGATATCAAAATAGCAGCTTAGGAGACCCAAATCTCTGCAAGATCATCTATAAATTGGTGGTTGGAGTTTTACAAAGTGTTTCACCTTTGCTTTAATTGTGCTGAAATATGAAAGGAAGCCTCGCAGCAACACGAACTGTTGATATGCTTTCCTTTTCCCTTGCCGTTTCCAAAGGTCCTGGGAACCTTTTTGGTAAATGGAACCTGGGTATTGTACTTTTGTGGTGTTTTTATTTTTGTTTTGTATTCGGACCTGGTTCTTACTTCAAAACTGCAGTTCTGCGGTGTTCATTTATTTAGGTACCTTAAATCCAGAGAACAGTTCTCTGTGGGCTTTCTTTAGGTCCATTTTTCACATTGCTGTAAACCATTCTCAAGGTTCATTAAATCAACTTCTTCAATTTTTTAACTTCTATCAATAGCTTGACATAGTTTAATTGCTATACTGTTCATTCTGAAAAGCATATTTATTCAGAAGGTAATGAATCTTGTTTAAATATAGTCAACTGCATTGTCTTTGTCCCTGTTTTATCTTTTACTTACTGGTCAAATGTTTGGTGGTAGACTTAGAAGGTCACATCTGAAGGAGTTCTGTACCTGTACAAGTTCAGCATGATGAGAAGTCTGTTCTGTCTGCAGCAGATGTTCCATTATGTCCATTATGCACACTGAAAAATTACCCTTTAATATAAAAATATGTCTTTATAGATTGCTTGTTTGCAATGTGTAATGCTCAGTAGATTGTAGCACAGGGTAGGGTGCTCAGAAAGTGCCCAGTATATCAATACTGTGTGTGGCCACGACCACTCTGGTTTTTCCTTGTCTTGGCTGGTAGTTTATATGTATTGTGAGGCTGCTTGCTCTTACTTTGTCTGCAGAAATGTGGCTGTGGCTCAGAGCTTAGGTGAAGTGTTTCCATCTTTCCAAACTCCTCTATACAACAGTAACATCTAGTCCCAGAAAGGGGAAAAAAACCATAAAAATGAAGGGGTTTATTGAAGGGCTGACCCAGAAGATAAAAGGTGGTTGTTCTTTTACTACTCCCAGTGTGTGTTCGTTTTGAGCCTTGATGAAAATCACCTTAAAAACTTTTTTTAAAAATCCACATGCTTAAAGAATGACATAACATGTGCAGTGGAAACCAAAACTGAGCAAAGAATGGAACCATATCCAAACAAAGAAAACAAACTCTGATAAGTCAAATATAAAAGCATAATAAAGCACACCTAAAGGCATCCTGAGAAACAGCTGATGGCATCAAAACAGTAATAAACAGTCTTGGTTGTTTCAAGATCACTAAACTGTGTATTTGCTTCTGGTTAGGCAGGATGGTTCAAGGAAAAAGGTCATAACAGAATAACTCAGGTGGTGGTGGTGGTATTTTCCGTGGAGAAGTTAATGAAATACCATTTGTATTACTGTCATCATCCTCTTGAGAGGGGAGTCTGGCTGTACTGGAGCAGGTGAGGAATGATGTGGGCACGTAGAGATGAGGCATTTGGAATGGCCAGGCATACCTGCAGCCCAGAGTCTCATTATTTTAGCAGCAGGTTTTTAAATTGCTATGAAGTGTGGAATCGCTTTCATCAGCTGCATGCAGTTTCTCCACTCTTCCCTTTATTCTGATTGTTTTTGTTGCCCTTTTGTGGACTAAATCTAGGAAGTGATCATTTAAAAGTAAAAATGCCCTTTTCAGGGACTCATTTTTAATTAGATTATTTCAGGTTTTGTTTTGATCAGAGATCAAGTAGCTTTTGGCACTTGCACTATAGTTGCTCTATTTCCCTTTCTGTTCTTCTCTTTAGTCATACTTTGTCATGTTTATGCCACTTGTATTGATGAAGTTTTGTTTGGTTTTTTACAGTGACGACAGTTCCTGTCTCACCTCTTTGATGGAGGAGGACTATGACCCAGAAGTGAACTCTTCACTGTAGAACAAGAAGCTCTTGTGGATTAATTGTGTCCCTTTAAAAGCAGCACCCAGTCTACAAAAAATAGAGTAGAAGAGATTATTTTTGGACCTGGCTTTTTTTGTTCATGTGACCTATGTTTCAGCATGTAAATGGTGAAAAACAGGGAGAACATTTGTGCCTGCTTCTGAGCTTTATATCAAGTAGTGCTTAGCTCTGTGGAGCATTAGCCAAGTTACGTGAAGACTAGAGTATATCCTAACATTCATTTTTTAAAATATTTTACCTTTTTTTAGCAGATGTATGTGATAAAAATGAAATTTATATTTTAAGAGCACTTGGGCAGATGCTTCTTGTTTAGATCTCAGCATTTAGGGCAAACATTTTTACGTAACATCTTTTTTTCAGAGTGTTTAGGTTGATCTGCTGCAGATCATGAACTGTCCAGCAGCCTTGAGTGTATCTGTTCAGTATTAACCATGATGTTGCTCTGAATGTTGTCATGCAGACTTGACAAACCTTTTTGTAATGTAAAGGCTGACTTCTGTACTACCACAACCAGAGGAAATTTAATGAGGTGAACGTGGGCGTGGCTTTTTAAAATATAAATTACCTTCTTAGGTATCTTTTTTTTGTAGTGAGAGTGCAAAGAGAGGGTAAAATGAGCAGCTGAGGGGGTGAAGGGCACAGTTGGCACGAAGTGCGGCCTCTCGTGCTCTGCTTCGAGACGCACTATTGCCTCAAGGCTGGCCTTCCAGAATTCTGGAGAAGGAAGGAACCCGGAGGTCACTGAAGCACACAAACTGAGGACATTGGACTGCAGAGGCCAAACTCAGGGTGAGTGATCATATGTACTTACTACTTTGCTATACTGTGTTGACTTGTTTCTAGATAAATTAAAGTTGAAAAATAAAGCAAAATGGTAAATTGTAGAACCTTCCACAAAAAAAGATAGAATTCAGTTTTATGGAGCAATAGTGAAATGTTCATGATTTTGAGCAGTCAAAATTGCTGTGATATGTTGGAAAGAACATAGGGGTTCAGGAGCTGGGATATGGTTGTCTTTCAGGTCTCTGATCTGCTCTCAATGTCTCTTTAGCATCACCAGTTGGTCACATTTGATTTACAGCCTCTGGAATAAAACATGCAGTGACCACCCCTTTGCAGACTGTGAGACAATGAGCAATGAAGGATTGTACCCCAAATTCTGTCATGCCTTGATTTTTACATCTGCCTTGTATGGCTTTTCTATGCCATTTGTTTGGTTTTCTTCCCCCTCCACGCCCATTCTATCATGAACTTCATGGGTGTGTTAAGTGTAAACAGGAAGTAACTGGGAATGTTGAAATTCTTACCTGTTTCAGTCAGAGGAGGAGTAAAGTTAGCAGGAGAAGAAAAGTGCTCAAGTATAATATGAAAAACTTCAGCACTTTCCCCCTCCTATTTGTATAGGCCAACCTTTAAGAGGTAAATTGTATTATTATTTCAGTTTGGATAAGATGACTGGGAGTGTTCTTTTCATTTACAGATCCTGGCCATGAGGTTTGATGCCTCATTTTGTTGAAGGGAGACACTGGACCTAAATGGCGCAGCATGACTTTGTTCCTGCCTGGCTTAACTTCTCAACACCACAGTCAACCAAGGTAACAGTAATACAGATCACCTCCTTTCACAGCTCTGACCATGGGTAAGATGAGTGTGTTAGGTTCTCTGTGATTCTATGTGAGATAGGTGGATTTGTGAGCTGTTCTGATCAGATCCAGGCTCATTGACTTTGCTGGCTAATCAATGCAGATATGGATGCTGTATTGAAAACTTGTACAGGAATGTGTGGGTTGGTGGTTTTTTCAATTAGCCAAATGTCACTGCTGGACTGACAGGCTCCTGGAGAGTCCAAATGAGTGCTTCATTACGTGACTTTTTACTTTCCGCAGTCCCCTGCAGCCACCTTTGAGAAACATGGAGAGCATCTTCCACGGGGAGAGGGCCGCTTTGGCGTGAGCCGCAGGAGACACAACTCTTCTGATGGATTTTTCAATAATGGGCCCCTCCGAACTGCGGGAGGTGAGTAAGAACGATCAGAATGCAGCCTGAGAGCAAACATTTTGAAATATTCTACAGAATGAAGAATTCAGCAGAACAGAAACATTTTCCCAAACTGTACCTTTCCAAAACATCCTATGAGGAAGTTGTACTACTCTCTTCTCCCATGCAATGTGCTCAGGCCTTAAGGGCTTTTCATGGTAGCTGTACGTGCATTGTGTAGCTTGGTTAGTTTTCTGAAATAATCACACAGTACTTAGTAAGTTCAGCTCAGCAGTTACTTAGTGAACACTGGCTGAACAACAAGAAAAACAACCTGATATTTCCAGTATTCTGCATACTGTGTTGATTTTTTTATTTGCATCCTTATCTCCTTTTGTTTAGACTGCTGGCATCAGCCGTCCCTTCTCCGCCATGATTCTGTAGATTCTGGTGTTTCTAAAGGAGCTCATGTTGGGCTTTCTGGCAGTCAGCCTGGCTGGCATGGTCCCTCGCGGGGCCATGATGGTGTGAGCCAGCGTGGAGGAGGAGGAACTGGAGTTCATCGCCACTGGAATGGCAACTTCCATTCTCGGAAAAGTTCCGCCTTTCAAGAAAAGCTGCCTGTTGAATCCAGGGAAGAGAAGAAGGAAGATAAAGAGCATTTGCAGTTTGAGGAGGAAGACTTTGTAAGTGTGTAGCTTCTCACTAGAAGTGGCAGGTGTGAGAAGTGGCTTTTCAGATCTCATTTCTATTAGCCCTGACAGGTGATGAGGATCTAGAGTTGCATTCTGTTCCATGTTTGAGACACAACAAATTTAATAAAATTATTCTGACACTAATAGGATGCTGGTTGGTACCCAGAGCCCTCAGGACTTGGCAACCTGTTGGATTATGGGGTTTGGCTCATATGTTTTGCAAAATGGTTATTGTGAATTGAAGGCATTGTAACATTCAAGCCAGGTCTTCAGTGAAACCCATAAGGTGACAGAGGAAGAGTAGTTGTATTGACTTTGTATCTTTGCTTACAAAGCCTTTTTTTTGCTCCTAGAAATACATCTGTTCGGCTTATCTTCAGTCTGCCTGCTTCAGTCTTCCTGTCTCCTTCACTCTGATACTTGTTGGTGTTTGTGATAACCTTCCCAAACTTGTTCATGACATGCTCAGACCTTTGCAACCGTCTGCCTTGAACCTTCTGGAATAGTATTATCAGAGATGTTTTCCCCTCTCTCTGTTAATCTGTGGATTGGGGTTCCTTGAGCCATTTCTTCCATCATTATCTCCAGTTCAGCAACTTTCTTCTTACTCAGCATTTTGATTCATGTGGTATTATCAGTATGATAGTCTCTTACATCCTGACTCTATTTTTACTGGAATATCTTTAGTTTTTCAAACTTTATCAAATAGTACTTGGACTTACAGCTTGCATCCTTACCATGTGCCTTCCTTAATGCTAATGCTTTGAGAGATGTGCACCTTTTCTGCTTTCTCTTTTCAATTTAATTCTATTTCTCCTGACCCTTGAAGAGTGTTTTATTATTAGACCATGTGTTTTTCTTTTTGCATCTATTTCTTGCTGTCTCTAGGCTCTTCTTGACCAGTGTAACGAGGAGAATATAATCTGTAAGGTTCTGGTAACTCTGTCTGTTCCCCTAATGCAGTTCCTCTGTCTCTATCTTCAATGCTAAAGCCTTTGCTGCCTTCTGTAATGAGAGGTTCTGGTAATACTGTGCACGCTTGCGTGCATCATCGTCATGAGGTTTTTGCTGCCTTCTTCAGCATTTGTCTCTGGAAGGCTGTTCACAACTGAAATTGTTGTGGCAGTTTGATGGCTTCTGCTCAGGAATTTACAAGTCAGAGTGAAATACATGAATGCCCCCAGCTGCTTCAAGCCAAAATCCAGAGCCTACACTTAAATTGCCACAGGAGGCAGTTTGATTTAAGCTGCTGGGTTTTTTTCAGTGCAGTGCCTGGGAAGTGGTTGCATGCTCTTGTTCAGCTGCTGCTGCTTGGAGCAGGAGCCTGCATCATAGGGTGATTAACAGCTGGAGAACGGGGATAAAGCTTGTGTGTGGATTTCTATTACCTGATTTCTCAAGAATACTGTAATTCAGAATCTCTATAAGCCTGGGTTTTTTTGACTGTCAAAAGTCTGTTGAAATCTAGAAATATTGCAATGATTGTGACTGTGCAATCTGTTGTTGTCTATCTTGGTCTAAATCTTTATTCTACGTACTTCATTCTCCTTGCCTTGATGTGTGCCTTCCCCAACTACATGGCTGTTTCTTCTCTAATTACTTCCCTCATTTTTAAGATGATAATACCACACGCTGGTTAGCAGCAAGCTTTGTTTAGTAACTCCTGCATTGTCTTTGCCATAGTGGTGAAACTGATGTACGCTGTGGTTAAGTGTGTAGCTGTTAGGCCTGCATGGCTGACAACACTTTTCCTGAAAGATTTGCAAAGCAGGTTGTTAATCTAAGTGTGAGCACCTCTGCTGTAAAACTGACCTGTAGCTAAAAACTGAAGCTCTTAAACAGAGGAATTTCTAGGAACTGAGGCAGGAATTTATGCTATGGTGTGACATTTTTTCCTAACTCTTAGAGAACAGGAATACCTACTATTTCAGATGCTCACTATTAGAGAGTTAGGCTGTCACCATAGTAACTGACATATGAGGAATTCATTAGAAAGAGGATAAAGTTGGCTGTATTTTGAACTGAGGTTATTTGGGACAGGGGAAGAGGAATAGCTAATCAGGAACACTTGTCATTGAATGCTTAGATTTTCTGCACTCTGCTTTGAGATTGGACATGTCTGTAGTTGTTCCACCAAGTTGAATTCTGAAACTGAATCCCGGGTAAGTCTGCAGAGAGCACAGTGTCTGCATGCACTCTTGTCCTAAAATATGGACTCTGAAGTTAGATATAAATTCAAATGTAGCTCTTTTTTTGTCAGTAAATATATTCCTTTACATTATGGATCTAGTATTGCTTTGGGGTGGTTTTCTTCTAATTGGCTGATGCATAATTATTGTATTAAAATATTTATGAAATGAGGATAGATTCTTCATGTAGTGATGATGTAGATTCTATTTTATTTTTTGAGCTGCTGACCAAATACCTAATTTTTTTATACATGTACTAGTTGGTAGAATCTACTTAACCATAGTAGAAGACTAGAGGGCTTATCCTGAACCCTCTGATAGTTCCACTGGAAATACAGCAGAAACCAGGGAGAATGCAAACTCGATTTTTAGATGTCTCTCTCTTCCACTTCAGGTGCTGTTCAGAGAAACCTACCCATACTCTGGGTTCCTGGGAAAAAAAAAGTTATGTTAATACTGAACATTTTTTTGTTTTACATGATATAACAATATAGTCATTTGCATTGTCTTTTTACAGCCATCTTTGAATCCAGAAGCTGGAAGACAAAACAACCAGAACAAACCTTTAGGGACACCTTCTGGAGTATGGGGTAGGTAAAGGTCACTGTACACAATGCTGATGATGGAGCAGAAAATTGTAACCGGTGTTTAAATGCTGGGTTTTTCACTCAGAAATACTTTAAAGACTTAAGTGAAGGAGACAGTTTGCTGATTTCCTCCCACAATATTCCCCAATCTCTTGGCCTTTTTGTCTGCTTGAAATTGTGCTTGTCTTGTCATAAAAAAGCAGCCAGTGGCGGTAATGTCACTGTTCTGTGCTCGCCTCCTGTTGTGCTGCAGTTACAATTTCACACAGACATCACTTGAAGGGTGGAGCAGACTGGAGTGAACTCGACATTAGTTCCTGACTTGGGATCTTCATAGTGGAAATACAGCAAAACTGTCATAATTCTATGGTTTGAGTTTTGTTGATTTTTTTTAAACTCAGAACAGGCTTGCTTTTGATCCTGATGTACTCTATGAATCTATGCCTTTAAAAAAAAAGTGAAACAAGGTACTAGTTCTAGCAGTTAAACACAGATTTGTTAATAGTTGGATTAGTTGGGTTAGATACTGTAAATAGTACAAATGCAAAAGAAACTCAAAAACCCTTCTTGCAATACTTGTTGGATTGTATTCTTTTTGTTTGTTAGTCAAATAGCTGTTCTGCTCAAAACCTAATGAGAATTAACATTTACGGGGCTTTTACCTGTTTATATCATTAGTATTTTTTAAATTGTTGTGCTCCTGGAAATGTGTTTATCTGGCCTAAGAAATATTAACTGTGCTTGTTTGTAAAAGCACTGTGTCTTTTGAGGTATAAGTTAAGTAAATATTTTTACTATGTTAGTGAACTAACAAAGCTGATCCATGATTGATCAAAAAAATGCTGATAACTGTTCTGATTCCTGTAGAATGGTGCAAAGCTGTTAGCTGATGTCACTGTAGGTTTTTCCTTTCAGCATCAAGGCAGCTGTTGTGTTTAAATTAGAAAAGATTGTATTTTAGATATCCACATCCAGTATCTTTGCTCAGAGCTGGAATGAAAGAGCAGCTGGTAACAGTCTCAGAATCAGATGTGTAGTGTGTAAGATGGAGAGGGAGGAACTGGAACAGTGTACTGAAGCTGTTCTGAAACTGAACATCTGCATTTCAGAATCTCTTGTTTTGTTTTTACAGAAAACCCCCCTAGTGCCAAGCAACCTACCAAGATGCTGGTCATCAAAAAGGTTTCAAAAGAGGATCCTTCCGCTGCCTTCTCAGCTGCATTTACATCACCTGTTTCTCACCTGGCAAATGGCAACAAAGCCACCACCATTGTCCCAAGTGTCTACAAAAATCTGGTTCCTAAACCTGCAGCTCCTCCTTCCAAGGTACAGGGGGTTCCAACCAAATTAGTGAACTGCAGATCAAGAGAATCAACCCCCTGACAAGTAGCAGGAGCTGGAATCCAGTAGTTTCTGGGGCAGTGGCTTTTACAGTAGAGGTCTATTTACTACTGAAGTTGTTCTCTGTTAAAATGCCTTTTGGTTTTGTCCATAGGGAGAACTAACCTCTGACTACACTGAGGTCTATTTGAATGGGTGTGTCCACATGCATTAGACAAATCCTTATCTTAATAAGACAAAACAAGCACTGCTGGAGAGGTGGAATGTGTGCTGCTATGTGCTTGAGCTGTTCACGTGACTACCTTGGAAAATCTTTATTGGGTTACAATACTTTGATGTGTCCAGAACAATTGAGGATAAAATCAGATTAGATTGTAACATCCTGCAATTCAGGTGCAATTTAGTTGAGCCTTAAAAACAACCTGGAAAAGCAATGGGGTTTGTGCTATAGTTATTTTACTGAAGGAAATACAGTAGTGCTAAAAAAAAAACCAAGGTGGTTTTTTTTTGGTTTTTTTTAATTTCTTAGTTCTAGGCTTGATCTTGTCCATTTTTCTGGAGAACTAGCATGTACAGATGCCTTAGAAACTTCAAAGAATTGATAGTGAAAGCATTTTAAAAGCTGAAAAAAATGTTAGCTAGTTTATTCTTTAAAGAGATGTATACTTTGATTTCTAAAGTATATTAATTACTAATGCTGGCTGCAACATTCCAACAAAGTCTTCCCTATGATTACAATAGATTATTCTTACACACTTCAAAGATAAAAGAAAAATAAGAGAAACACAGCTTTTTTTTGTAAGAAAGCAAGTTTAGAGCTTCTTTCCCTTTTGTAGATGTCTGTTAATTCAGGTGAAATTCTGCCAGCTACAGAAAAAATCATAGTTGTTAAAATGATTATCAAATAATTTTGTCTAAACACTTAATTTGACAGCTGACCTACTTCTTGGGGAGATGGGATAAATTGACCCTTTCTAAGATTATTTATAAGGAGTTTTTCATTCCACACAGTTTTCAGTCCATATTTGTTCTTGTTTAGAATAGGTAAACAAAATGCAGCTTCTAATGGGTAGGGAGCCTCGTGTGGCTTTTAGTTTTGCTTTTACAGCTTGATTGATACATGTGTGTATATATAGTCTGACCTGGGTTTAGTCTGGATGTTTTGAGTGTTCTTTGAAACAAAAGGTCAGAGGTACAGTTTCTGACCAGACTGTTAGATTATCTCTGGCTTCAAAGTAAAGAGAATTTTAGTGAACCACAATGCATACAGCTTTGTCTGTGTTACTGGCTGTTGTATGCAAAGATAATTCCTGAGGTCTGAAAGTTAATGCTGTACCAATGTAGAGATTGAGAGATGAAAATGCACTTCTGAAAGTTGATGGAAATGTGTGTTGTTACTGCTGGTCATGATATACCAGTTGCTTGACATTGTAGAATTTGGGCATAAGAATCTGCTTAGCTAATGTAGCAGCTTTAGAAGCAGCCTCAATAAATGCAGCAGTAATTGCACAGCAAGTTGCTCCTTGCAACTTGCTGTGCAATTACTGTTGCATTTATTGTAGCTGCTTCTGAAGCCCATGGACAGAGGTTTTTCATTAATTCAGTCAAGGAGAGCTGCTCTTGAAGCTTTTCCTAACCATGTTCTGAAATTAGACTGTGTAGGTTTTGATTCCTCAGATAAAAAGAGCACATTATTCAGTGCTCACAGTTCGAATAAAACTATGATCTGAAGGTTCAGCATCCATCAAAAATAGTGGTAGGGCTTTTTTTGTTAGCTTGCTTTACAGGTTACATAGGTCATTTGCATTCCAGATTGTTTATCTATATATAAATCAGAGATTATGGCAGTATGCCGTGGTACCTGCCTAAGTTCCTTTTAATTAAGTTTTTACTTCACTGAATCCAGTAGGCCTGGATTACACCTGGATTTATACCTGAAATATTACAGTATTGATAACACAGGAAGTGTTCTTTGGCTAGTGGAAGAGGTATTGATTTTTGATCTGTAGCCCATGAGATCAGTCACATTAAGCAGGCTATAAATATGTACTTGGTGATTTAGCTGCTAATTTCCAAGTGTTAATGCACTGACGTGGTGCTGTGATTACTGGGGCAGTGTGATATTCCTCGGTGTTGGGGATTGCAGTGGTAAGAATTATCTGCTGATGTCATCCACAGTGCTTTTGTTAATGAAGGGTGACCATTAGCAAAACCAAAAGGTGGGGTATCAGCATATCCTTAGCCAGAAAAACTGTGTGCATTGATGCCTTTTTAAAGTCACAGCCTTTGAGTAGCTGTGGTAGGATGGATTAGTCTGAAGACTTCTAGAAAGTTGTCCAGAAATTGCAGTGCATAAAGTAGTAGAGGAGTCAAAACATTCCTTTCCACAAAGTCAGCAGTATTGGAAAGCTGTCACAGGAAAACTGAATGAAAAATGGTTTTGTTAAGTTGTACCAAGTAGTTCAGAAAGGAAGAGAACTGGTGGCAGTGAAACAAGTGTGTTCTTTCTGGCTAATTGAGATGGCTAATAGCTCACAGTCAAGCAATCCATGAAGGTCACACAGCCCCCCCAGGAAAGCAGTAGGGATCTGTCTCTGGATCTGTCTGACCTGCCCCTTTGTGGAAGCCTGGAGAACAGCACTGAGCAGCTGAGAGCTGGGAATCGAAGAGTGCAACCCTGGAGCTGCAGGGAGAAGCTTTTTGTCAGAGTCATACTGCACCCTAATTTTAGTACAGGCAATAAGTATTGCGCAGATTAGGATATTTCTGGGGTTTGAAGGGGATGTTTTTAATGTGTGCTGTGAATGCCATAGAATCTATTTGATAATGTGGGATGCTCATTTTAAAGTTGGAGTGGAAGAGTAAAGCTGATGGCCTCCCCATGCAATCTATTTATTTAAAAATTTATAGAAGAACCCAGTAGACAGTGACAACATACTGAAATAGTGCCTCTGTTCTCATTGCTGGCAGATTGCAAGATTGGTTGCATCTCAGATTTAACTGAATCCTGTTTGTGCATGAATTATTTTACTAGTGACTTGAAGGTGGCTTCAGAAGTCCAGTGGGTCAAAGGAACCTGTATTTTTAATGTTCTGATGGTGTCTTGCTAGTGGTACTTGATACAAGTTTCTTCTTAGGATTGTTTTTGTAAAGACACTCACTTCACGGTGTTTGTCCCTGACTGATAAGAGCGCTTCAAGAACAACATTCCAAGTAACAAAAACTTACCTTGAAGTCTTTGCTCTTCAGCCAAATGGCCAGTGTATTCAAAGGGACACTGCAGAGAGTATCCAGGGCAAGACAGCAAGTGATCCTGCCCTGTAATAAACTGGCTGCTTTTGCTTCTTTTTCTTGTTATTGTTGCTGAATTGGTGCAGTGATGGACGCTTTCATAGCTCTAGGAAATAAATAATTTGCATTCTCACCCTAAACAAACTATTCCTTGATGTGTTTCTTCCTCACATAGGGGAAACTTTCTGTCAAGTGATTGGAAACCTTTCGTTGTTGCGTGCAGTGTTCCCCTAAGAAATGTCATTTTAATTGGGATTATTTTTTATTTCCTATCTGTGGGTAGCTGTAAAATGAATTGCCGTACACAGTGGTGATTCCAATTAATGAAGGGCAATGCTAGATTTGTTCTTTGAGCTCTTAATGGTGTTTTACTGAAGGGTGGTGCCCATGAACCAGAATTGTGTGTGATTTGGGGGAAACAGCAATGCCAGAGGGAAAATTATGTTTGTTGAAATAAACCTGTTGAGACTGTTCTTGCAGAGGGAAGAAAAAAATCCATACAACAGCCAGCATAATGTTGTTTATTTATTTCAATACTTGCAAGCGACCCGTTCTCGGGCCTTACCATTTACTGCCCTGTATTTTGTGTTCTCTTCAATACAGCCAAGCCCATGGAAAGCCAACAGAAGTGAACATAAACCAGGCTCGCTGTCCTCCACCCGTGACTCTGCCTTTACCAGTCCAGTGTCTGTAACCAAACCAGCGGTACTGGCAAGTGGCTCAGTCCTCACCTCTCCCAAAGAGGTAAGGGTTGGGCTTAGGTATAGGGTGGGAGCTTTTGCCACTATCACCTACTCCAGCGTATTCGTGATAAGGCCCTCTCTGCATTTGGTACCTACCTTTGCACCCTCGAGGGATGACTCACTTGTACGTTCTTAGCACATTCTGCCACATTGATGATACGCTAAAAGAAAATAAACCCTCATAAAAATGGGGTTTATCTGGCTGTAAAGCCATTGGTGTTTGTTCAACTGTATTAGAATTTCCTTCCAGTAAAAAAAAAAAGAAACTCTAGTGCTTTAAATGGTGTTGTGTAACAAGACATGCGTCAGCTTGGTGTTATGGGAGTGCAGATACCAAGAACTGATGTGAATAGATAGGTAAATTGATTCCCATGATGTTCTTCAGTATAGGAAAGGAAGGGGAAGGAAGGTGATCTGCCTTATTTCCTTTCTCTAAAACAGCAGCACAAGCACTGGCTTCTGAGGGGGTTGAAGGAGTTTAACATATGTACATGTGACTTTTCAGCTACAGTATCTGTTTTTCATTTTGACCTTGGAAGGAGGTAATCTGCTGAGATGGAAACTGACTTGCCCCTAGTTTTGGTCTGAAGTATAGAGAGAGCCTTGAAATATAAATCTCTTAATATTTCAGCAATAACTGTGACATTGCACAAGAAAAAAGAACAAAAATAGAACAGACTGTGATAAATTCCTGGCCAATGCAGCTGCTCTTTACAGGTTCGACTTAATTTTATCTTGGAAGTCTTTTCTAACCTTAATGATTTTGTGATTCTGTAAATGATGATTCACAACATCTGAAATAAGCTTGTTCATGTTTTAAGTGTAGAATTGAGGGGTTTTTCTAGTTGTGCATTTGTCTTGTTCCTTTATAAATATTACTTCCAAACTAAGGCCTTGTCATCTTTATGATTCTCTGCTTTACTTTGCAGCAGCCTGCACTTTTCTGCCTTAGCCACAGCTGAGTGTACAAGCAGTCATTAAAGGCAATAGTTAATAAACAGGCACCTGTCACTTTGACAAATAGATCTTGCACTCTGTTCTTTTCCCTTACCTTGCTTCTGTCTCTCTTTAGACCAGGTTCTTTGTGCTGCTGACAGTCTTCCTATTGTGTAATGCACAGCACAGTATGGACAGTGTAAATATGTAAACTTAAACAGGCTTTCACCTCAGCAGACAGGACAGGGGCATTCACTTCGTATCATATTGGAGTAATGCATGTGTTTCCTTCACCTGTCCCCAGGAAGGTCTTGTGTGAAACTTCAGTCAGTGAAGATGTTGGATACTAACCTGAGAGTTAAACATAAAGGGCTTAAAAGTTCCTTCCAACTAAACTGGACACTTGTAATATGTTTTTCTTTGAATCTGTTGGAAACTTACAGTATGAAAACATAGATTTGTGGACAGCAGACAGTACTGCAATCCTGGTTCTCCAGGACTGCTACAAAGTCTCTGGCTTTTTGTTTCTGAAAGGATAATGCACTTCCTGCAGAAGTGGTAAAAATAGCACCTTTATTCATAAGAGACCACAGAGTGTTGAAAACTAAAAGGGTGCCAACTAGCACTGGCCCTGTCCCCAGAAGCCAGTCTAAGACAACCAAGCTACAATACAGCCTGAGTTATTGAAATGAATTCAGGATTACTGTTCTGTAAGAGTAGCCATCTGTGTTACATAGACAGACATCAGAACAAATCTGAGGTGATGCATAGTGCTCTCATTAAAAAAAAACCAAACACCCAAAAAAAAGCAACACCAAAAGACTGAGATGCCTTGATGTTTCAGTCAAAGGGCTAAGCTTACTTTGGAAGAGATGCCAGTGTAGTATTTCAGTGCTAAAGAAGAATGTTCTGTAAAACATAACCCTTCTACAGAAAGTTATGCATAAAACCAGAATTGAGGTGAAATTAATTCCCTTTCAGAAATCTGTTGTTTCTGAACTTTGGCTGTAACTGTTTTCCCCTAAAGTGTAGAAATTAAGCTTTAGTACCTCAGTAGCTTATTAGGGATTAAAACAGCCACTAGCAAAGAGTTCAAGTTGAGTATTTCATATTACCAGAAGACATCTAATTTTAGTCTCCTTTGTTCATTGTTACCTTCTGTCACTGCAGTCAAACTAGTAGTTACGTTGAGAGCTTAATTTCACTCTCGTGTTGGCTTTTTATCCTGATAGTTGCAGTCACTTGTTAGGTCTCTTACAACTGCTGATTTGTTTCTTACTGTGTTGAATTAGGCAAAATCTGAAAAGTCTGCCTGAGAAATTACTTCCAGGCTGCACTTACTTCCTTGCAGGCATTATTCACACCAGTGTTTCACATGCAACAGGTATTAGAAATAAAAGTAGCAGTTGCTGCCTTGTTATTGTTCTAGTTCCCTTGATCTTTGCTCAGAGCACTGAGTGTGATAAAAATTTTTGGCACAGGAGGTTTATTTTGAAGAGCCTGAATTTGCAACCTTCCCCCCAGCTTAAAAAAGTGTGTGGGGAGAAAAACACTACAAGCTTCAGGAAATTTTACTGGTTTAATATTGATTTTTTAAAAATCAAAGCATGTACATGAAGAAAAAGAGTAGTTTTGCAAGATTCTGGTGTCAGTTATCCATAAGAATGATTAAATGCCTCATTGTTTTAGAGCAGCCAGACATAAACTCTAGCAGGAGGTTAAGATACTGGGAACTTTCACATAACATGTTCTTAGAGTCCTTTTGTGTGTCCAGTTAAAACATGGAACAGATTAAATTGAAAGCTCACCTTGGTTAGCTCCTATTGTAGGATCATGGCTGGGTACTGCCAGTGGGCCTGGTTCACAGATTCCAGATTATTAAGAAAGCTTAAGCGTTCTGGAAGAGCACAGGAGGTTTCCTTGTGTTCACGTATTGAGCTGAGCAGATTTCCCACAGGCTCCAGGGCTGTCTGTGTCTGGCTCCACACTGAACCATCTGGGCTGAGTGTACAGAGCCAGCAGTTGGCATCGTTCTCTCCAGGGGAGGATTCCAAGGCTGTGGCCCGGTTGTGGTTAGCTAAGGATGTGACCACTCCCTGAAAGGAGATTACCTCCCCATAGCTTAATTTCAGGGTAGAGTCTGTCAGGATGACTTAAAAACACAAATTTGAACTGAGTCTAATCTGCTAAATTTGCAAATTTTTGTGGGGCAGAAATCCTGCATGAAGTTTTTCGCCCTAATACTCTGTTGTAGGCACCAGTTTGCTTGAGAGAGTTACATTACAAAGGAACAAAATAAACATATTCATGGCCATGTGAATTGACTGCTAGGGGGAAGAAAAGAAATTGAGTTGATAATAATAGATGGGAGAAGTGAATGTGCAACACCCATCAGTATTTCTATGGGCATTTGACATTAGGTTGAGGTTTTTTGAAGGCTTAAGAGGCACCTTAAGAACTGAGGAGTATTCGGAAGGTGTAAGCACAGCCACTGAAGAGGCCCCAGGTTCGCAGCAGTGCAGTTTGAATTCTGTCTTCTCCCTCCCCTGTGCAGAGTCCTTCCAGCACCACCCCTCCCATCGAGATCTGCTCCTCGCGCCTGACGAAGCTGATGCGCCGGACCACTGATAAGAAGAGCGAATTCCTGAAGGCACTGAAGGATGATAGAAATGGGGAGATAACAGAAAACAGGGAATGTGACAAGCTGGATGATGTAAGATCACTGTCCTTGCTGTGTATATGATCATTATTATTGAAGGAGTTGGGTACTGAAAAAGCCCTGAGCAGTGTATGTAATTCAGGCTCTAGAAGAGGAAGGAAATTATTCCCACTGGTCTGGCACATGTGCCAGTAGAAGTAGTGCACAGCAGTGATGGAGGGAGTTCTGTAACACAATGAAATGCAAATGCATAAGAGATAAATGAGGTGGAAGGGAAGGTCACAGATGTTGAAGGTAGTCTAGATTTTTGCAAGGATTCTCTAAGGAGAGGAACAGTATCATATTTTAACATCTTAAGTTGCTTTCCAACTTGCCTGTCAAACTGCTTTCACAGAAGAGTAGAATTTTGTGCTTGTGAAAGGTGCAGGAATGTGGCTCAAGCCTCAGATGCTCAGACCAGACCCCCGAACGCATAAATCTGTGCCTTAATGTGTATGTAAAGTGTGTCCTTAGGAGCATTTAATTCTCATCGTTTTCTTGCTGTCACTCTGAGCTGCTGGTGATGGCTTTGCAATGCCAACACTCACTCCTTCGGCACAGCCACCAAATGTCCTTCATCCTGTGTTGTCCTGTCACAGCCAGGTACATGTTGCTGCAGCTTCTGTAAAAAACACTGGCTCAAGGTGAAAGGCTTGGCTGGACTTTCAAAGGCAGAAGCTTGAACTTGGAACTGTGCTGTTGGCACGGTCTGTGCAAGCACACTTTGATGGTTTTATTTTTCTTTAGATGGAGAGCAACAGCACACCAGAACCAAAGGAAAACTGGGAAGAGAACTGCCATCAGAATGGCCTTTCTCTCCCTTTGCCAGAGGAGGGGGAAAACCTCTCCCATTCATTGGAAGCAGAACACAGGTGAGTAAATGGCAGAATAAAGTGTCTGGAGTAAAGGAGGGCAAGTCCTTGGGCTGTGTGAGGAGAAGGAAGCAATTTCAAAGAAAACTCTATTTTTGGGAAGCAGCAGTAGGTGTGTGTGCATGGAGAAGGAGGTGTGTGGGCTTTGTGACCAGTGCTGGACTGGGTGGGGTCTTACTGAAAGTAAAACAAGACACAAATGACAGGTGAGCCAAGGCTTTACCAAGGTCTGTAATTAAATTCCAGTGCTTCTTTAGTGCCACATCCCTATGTGTTAATGCTGCCTAGAGATATTTATCTGCCCACACAGGGAGTTAGCATGAACCTAGGGTGATTCTGGGTAATTTACAAGCAGGTGTCCTAAATGTAATGGTTTGAAGACACACACCACATTTTGTTTGCACTTAGAATACTCCTGTGCTGCTTTACATGCTATAAAAGTGGAGGAGAGTTAAGAAAATATTTACCTGGTATCTCAGGCTGTATCTCATGTCAGTGAGTAAGCAGTGTGAGCATCTGGTGCAAGCAGATACTAAGGTTTAGGAGATTCTGAGCCGTGATACTGGTTTGGTTGCCTTATGTCCTCCTTCAGTGTCCTTGAGTTAGAATTTCAAATCCCTGCCTTCCACCAGACTGGTTATGTACCCATTGTACAGGACTGCCGATGGTTAAATATTTGTAAAAGACATTGAAAAATGTTGGGTAAACAGAGAGGATTGTTGAAGTGGTCTGTGATAGAGAAGATTCCCTGGTGAATTTGGAGTGATTTAGTAGAAAACCTCGTTCTTCAGGGACAAAGTGTTCTTTCCTTTGCCATTATTCCCTTGCTTTAGTTCCCATGCCCCTTTTATTTTCTCCGCAATCAGGTTATTGAAAGAAATGGGATGGCAGGAATATCCTGAAAATGATGAAAACTACCTTCCCCTCACGGAGGATGAGCTCAAAGAGTTCCAGATTAAATCAGAGCAGGTACGTTTACAGCTCTTGCCACTCGTGACTGCTCTTCTCCCTCTCCTTTCTCAAGGGCTTGTTCTTAAAGATGTTCAAAAGGACAAAGAATTGAAGTGAGACTGTAGTAGAATGGATGATTCTGCATTATCCCTGTGTGTATACTGTGTGTGTGTGTTGCTGTGTGCAACATCACAGCAAGACAGCCACCCGGGATAGTTCTCTGCTCGCATGTGAAAGTCCCTTCCCTCAACTTGCAGCTTTCCCCACAACTGCATTCAAGGGTTCCATCTTTTAGCTAATGGGGTACCATTTTAAGGATGAGCTGTTCAGAAGCAAAAGTTCTCTTCACCTATCTCTGGGAGCATCTTCATCTCTAGGAATAGAGGTCTTCTTCCCTGGGAGCAAGGGTCTTCATCACTTTCATCTCTCTGTTCAGACTTCTCATTAAATCACAGCTACTTCAACATTTGCTTATTTCAGCACAGGTACTTTTGCTCATGATTGCATTTTGAACTCTCCACCCCCCATGCTTTCATGCAGTTACAGCGGGTACTCTGATGTATCATAGTCCATCACCATAGCTTTACAACAGAACTTCAGCTTCCAGGAGGAGCATCTCCTCTTTGTCCTCTCTCGGGGTTTCAGCTCTTCCTTCTTCACCGACTTTGGTGTCTTTATGGTGATTACTTCACATGCCTTCATCTTTCCCTTTCCTCTGACTTGGGAGAGGATTGATGTCTGCAGGCTTCATCTGTTCTGGAGAAATCTTACAGCACTAAAAGAGTTAATCTCACCCGGGCCTTGCAGCTGGAATTTGCTTATCTCTGTTGGTCACATGATCTTTGCTGGACAGCAGCCTCAGATGAATTTTGGCCGCACTGGGCGAGGGCTGGCCTGGCCCACACTGGGGGGGCTGCTCCGGGTGTCCAGCGAGCAGAAGCAGCTGAGATCTCAGCCAAGCCGTGCCGTGGCCGGGCTGCGCTGCGGGGCCCCCCCAGTTACCCGTCTGAAAGCCGGAAGCAAGAGAGCTTTCCTGGGGTTTGTTCGTTCTTAAATGTGGATCACAGAGGCGTGTCAAGCTTCTTAAGTGGCTTTAAAAAGTTGCCAATATTCACACTAGCCAGTTGATTGGTTCTGTCAGGCCTAGAGGAAGCTGTAAGCACCTCTTTGCAAAAGAATCACTTCCTGATCAAGCTGATCAAGCCCTCCTTAACTAAAAACCCCAACTATGCTAAACCATGACAATGTGTAATTCATGTCCACAGATTGTTGGTGGCAGTTACTCTCCATACTTCTGCTCGTTTTAAAACTTGCTTTCATTCCTACAGCGAAGAAGAAATGGATTTGGGAAGAATGGATTTCTTCAGGGCCGCGGCTCCAGCCTGTTGTTCCACTGGGGAAGCACTTTTAAGACAAAGATTGAGGACTCAGACACAGAAACAAGTAGCAGCGAAACGTCAGATGACGATGCCTGAAACTGGGCACAATAAAATTTAAATAAATAAAACCAACCCAATAAACTCAGTTCATAGTTCAACACGTGTTTGGGGTTGTATAAACTAAACAGAGTTTATTCTGTCTCCAGTCTGTTCAGTTTTTTCTTTTGTTGTTGATACTTCATGCACAAGGGAAATAATTGTATCCCAAAGAAGAGAGAAATTGGCTTCTTTAGCTTTTTCTTTTGGTTTTGCCCTAATGCTTACTAGAAGTTTGTGCAGCTAGCAAATTTTGACAAAAATCCCTTGTGGGGCAGTGCACAAGTTCAGTCGTGTGAGCAGGACACAAGTGGCTGACTGATCTCTGCAACAACAAGCTTCTAACAGTGCCGCCGCATTGCCCAGCGCGCGGTAACGGTGTGCTAAAACAATCATTGTCGATGACAAAATGGCTTTTGAAGTTCTAATTATGTTAAATTAATGCTAATAACATGAATATTTTATTTTATTTTATTTTTTTTTGGCGGCTCGGGGAGCTTCATCACTTAACCAGGCGTTTGTGGTTTTCTTTTTTTTTGGGTACAGCTGTAAAATATTTGGATATAGGAATTGTTTGTGTTCTTCTTCTTGCAGCCTTGATATTCAGGGTGGATTGTAAAATATAAATTTTTTGTGAGATTTCAAAGATTAAGATTATTTTGATAACATTATTTACAGATTTTAAAAAGTGACTATCACATTGAGTCTGTATGAGGGGGAAAAACTACTGCATCAAAAATAACTAACTTGGAATAAATATTTTGCATCAGTTTGCCAATTCTAATTGTCTTTCTTATGTAAGAAGAGCTTTCCTCTAAGGGACCTGCAACTCTGGGGGTTCAGTAGCACTGGGGATAAACAGTTTCTTCTCCCGCTCTATTTTTCCACTTGGCAAACATTGCTGTAGTGCTCAGACTGCAGGAGCTGAACTCTTCCTTTAAGAAGGGAGAGGGAGAACAATGCTGAGATGACAGTCCATGTTTGGGGATTTTTTTTAAAGAAAATAATTCAAAATTATCTTCTACTAAAGCAATTTGCTTTTTTTTCTGCTTCATACAAAACGATGAAGCTCGACCGGTCGGTGTCACTTGTTCCTAGTGCAATGCTGCTGTTTATGTTCACAACGTGGCAAGGGAATGTCTGAATCCAAAGCTGTTTTCATTGAAATCTTTTTTAAAAATTCATGAAAACATTTCTATTAGATTAAAAAGAATTTTACAAACAACTCAGTTGTGGCCTAAGCTATTTTAGTGTCTGGTGTAAGTTCAGCTTGTGCACAAAGGTTTTGGATTGGAAAGTGCTTGGGGGTTGTGCATTGTTTGGAAGTGGGTTGGGCTGAGTCACACAAAACCTGGTCTTGCTGACCTGAGGGAGTTTGTCACAAGGTTGTGCCTGTGTGTTCTTAATCCACTCCTGGCCAGGCAGAGAGGACAGAGGTGTAAGAAAATTAAAATGTTTAGCCCTGAATCTTTGCATCCGGATTCAAGGGTGCACACTCAGCATTATCAGGTGTAACTCTGCTACCTCTGCCTCCAGCTCCCACTGGCTCTTCGGTGAACCCGAGATGAGTGGGGCATTTCTTCATCCCTGCGCTCTGGAATTCAGGCTCCAGGGGCTGAGGCTGCCTGGGAATGCTTGGGAATTGCTGGGGCTCCTGTAAGACACTGCACAAACCATCTCGTTGCTTTTGAATATCCTCATGTTTTGGTCCCATCAAACACTGCTTTTGTCTGGAAAAGTCTATCCATTTTTTAGAAGTTTAACTTCCCACATCCACTTAAATCAAGTTATGCAGATATGTGTGCACTGATCTCGGGAAATGGGGTAAGTTTAAAAACCCCTTCACCTCAAATCTATGCTGACAGCTGTTTCACCTCAATGTGGAGGTTCCCCCTTAGCGTTAAGTCTGCTAAGGAGCAACTAAGTGGGAGCTGCTGCAAGGCAGAAAGGGGCATCCTTGGGACAGCCCCAGGCCCTGCCTGTCTGTCACTGAACACTTGGTAACCACGGGTGGGAGCACTGTGGGACAAAGGGCAGCGGGGCCTCCCTCACCTTGTTTTCTGTGGTTTGCTCAGGTGGCTCAGCGACATTTTTCCCCCCATTCCCGTGCCCGTGGTAAACAGTGGGAATGTCCAGGGTTGGAGGCGTGGCCCTCCCTGCCCAGCCCAGCGTCCAACATAGCAACAGTGTCTTCAAACACTGCAGCCACCGCCGCCAGCAGGTCTGTGCACGCGTTCAGCCCGTCCCGGGGTGCCAGCCCCGTGGGGGGACCCCCTCTCCCTGGCAGGATGCCCCCCCCGAGTGACCCCCACCCGCTCTGCTTTCCAGGGTGTTGGACATGGGGGGCTTCCTCTGCCCCCGCTGCCGCTTGGCGGTCAGATCCCGACAGCTGCTCCGGGTGCACCTGGAGAAGCTGTGCCTCGGGCCCACGGCACCCAGCAGCTCCTGCCTCCATGGGGGGGATCCCCTGCCTGTGGAGGGAGCGCAGGGCACGGCAAGGAAACCACAGGACACCGCGGTAGTGTGGAGCTGAGTCTGGCACAGAATGGGGATGGGTAGGAGGGAAGGGGACAGGTGCTGGTCCGGGAAACAGGGCATCACATCCTGAATCCAGCTTGGTCTGAGCTGGGATAGGCCTCCATCCTTCCATCCCTGCACCACACAGGCAGGCCTTGGCGCTTACCTTGTCAAACAGAAAAGCATATTATTGGGGGA
>VXAD01003674.1:987755-1001723 GCA_013399195.1 Dicrurus megarhynchus | reverse complement strand
GGGGGGGGGGGCAGGGCGAGTTGTCACCCTTTTCTTCCCTTGGTGTCTGCAAGGTTGGGGTGTCCCAAAATACGGACGACGCTGAGCCACGCCATCACTTTGTGCTTCCTGGAGTCCCACCAGCTGTGCGGGGACAGCGGGGACCAGGGCGGGCGCGAGGGGCTCCCCTGGGGGACGTGCTCACCCCCCGCGAGAGGGCCCTGCTCCGCACGGCTGACCCCACTTCCAGGAGGCTGACAGTGGAGGTACGGTGAATCCCGAATCCCAGGGTGGGCATCAGCAGCCCTACAGCTCCCCAGAGCTGGTGGTCCAGCCCCTCCTGCCCGGTGAACATTGTGTGCAGCAGGGAGAGCCCCCCCGGCAGCCGCTCCCACTGCAGAGGCACCGGCAGCCGCCGCAGGAGCTGCTGGAAGCCCACGAACGCTACGTGTCCGAGATCCGGGCCAGGACCCAGCAGCTGGAGCAGCAGAGGGAGGGTAGGCACTGGCAGCGGTTTTGGGGAAATGGGGAGGCACGTGTGGGATGCGCTAACCCCCCGAGAGTGGGGCTGTGGGGGCCGTGCTGAGCCCCCCGGCCCCTCACCGTCCCGCAGGGCTGTGCCGGCGGCTGGCGGCACTGGGGGCCGGGGCAGCTCCGGGCCCCCAGCCCGAGCAGAAGGAGGCGGAGCAGAGCCAGGCCCCGCGGGACCAGGCCGAACAGCTCCGAACAGCCCAGCACAGGTGAGCGCCGGCCTGGGGGGTCACAGCACAGAGCCCTGGCCCTGTGGGGTGCTCTCCATTAAAGGGCCCGTTGGCCCCCTCACCCCCCATTTGCCCGTCTCCTCCCCAGGGCCACCCTCCACCTCGACACCCTCCTGCCGCCCGCGGGGCCGCTCGCGGCCGAGGCCAGGTGAGGCTCTGTGGGCGATGGCGGCTCTGAGCAGAGTGCCCGGCCGAGCCCTGGCCATGGCTGATCCAGGGCTCCGGCAGGGCACTGCGACTGTCCTACCTGCGCTCCGGGGGACACGACCCGGCCGTCCTGGACCAGCTCCTCCACCTCCAGCTGGAGGCCACGGTGCTGGAGAAAGGAACCGCGGGGCTGGGCAGGGGCAGGAAGATGGGTAAGCGCCAACACCAGGCCCAGGCCTGTCCCCCCACAGGGACCGTGGCCCCACAGCCGGCACCTGAGGCGCCCCCGGCTGTGCCAGCAGAGCCCCCCGGCACTGGCACACACGGTGTGGATGCGGCACTGCGGACCGTGGAGCTGGAGAACCGGCGTCTGGAAGATGAACTGTTGGCACTGAAGGTCAGGAGGGAGAGGAGAGCAGACGCTGGTAGGTGATGGGTCCCAGGGAGGGGGGTCCCCCATCTGCACCCCACAGCCCCCGGCTGCCTCTGGGGTTGCAGCATCAGAACCCTGGGCTGGACGTGGCTCCTGGAAATACAGGCAAGGGGAGGGGAGCTGCAGCTCGGGGTGGGCTCTCTGCAGTGAGCAGGGAGAGTCCCTGCCCCCGGTGGCCCTGAACGCGGGCCTGGTGAGATGCTGGGGAAATGGCTGCTGTAAAGCCCACGGTGACCAAATCCTGCCGCCTAGGCTCGCGGGCAGCCCAGCGGCACACGGCAGAACTGGCCCAGCTCCAGGCAGAGGTGGGAATGCTGCGATGCCACACGGAGCAGATGAGGCCGTGGCTGCACCCCCCCATCCTCCCACCCCCCATAGCCCCCCCACTGCTGCCAGCCCTGGTTGTGCCAGAACTTTCTATGGTAAGAGCCTCAGCCCTGGGCGATTTCCAGCTCTCCAAGGAGGGGAGAGGGGAGATGGGATTGGGCTGCCAGCTGGGATGGGATGATGGGTGTGGAGGTACAAGCTTGGGGACATTTGGGAACTGCTCCCTTTGCTGTAGTTGGGGATAGGGCCGCTGGGGCAGGAGGCAAGTCCCCCCAGTGCTGGACCAGGGGTGGGATTTGCTTTGCACACCCAGTGGCACCTGTGAGGGGATGGCTGGGCAGCTCCTGCCCGTGCCTGGACAGGACAGTACCAGGACCCTCCTCCCCTTGACATCACTTTTTTCCTTTCCCAGGAACCCCCTGGGCCAGCGCTAGGGCCTGGCAGCCCCACAGCCCATGTGGCCCCTAGACTCCCCCTCACCCCCTTTATGGCCCTGGAGGACCCTCCTCCTGCTCCGGAGCCCTCAGAACAAGACAGGGCTCTCCAAAGGTGAGCCGGGAATGGGCCATGGCCCCACTGGCCTGCCCTGGCACCCCTTCACCACCCTGGAGTGGCAAATTGGGGCTTTAGTAACTGTTAGGGTGATGAAGGGATGGCAAAACCTGTGTTCAAGCTGCAGAGATGGGTTTTGAGACCAGGATCCTACCGTGGTGGGGTGGGGGAAAGTGTATAGGAACACTGCTGGCACCAAAGAGGCTCTGCACATTTCAGCAGGAAAAGCACAGGCAGCATCAGGCAAACCCCCAAGCCAGCAGCCAACTGAGTTACACAGCTCAGCCTCCACCTCAGGGTTGAGCCCACAGCCAGGGGAGTGTTTCACCCTGCTCACAGTGGTGGTTTAGGGACAGGAAGAGAGCACAGAGGGGCACAAATTCCTTTCCCTCATGCACATCCCCAGATCCAGCCCTCTGTAGGGAAAGCCTAACCCAGGGCATGCACAGCTCAGCCCTGGGAACCAGCAAAACCCACAGCCAGCCTTCCAAAGCAGCACAGGCCATGGGTTATGTGTTTAATAAATGGCTTCAGCTCATTGCTCTTCACTTCTTAGCCTTTTCTTATACACACACACACACAGTCCAGGGCAGGCTCCCAGCCCCACCTGGGCACACAAGCTGTCTCAGGAGACAGCCCTGCCCCTGCCTCAAACCATCAGCACCTGCTCCTGCAACCCCTCCCAAAGAGGTTGAGCAGAACTAAAAATACACAGCAACAAAGTCCAGGATGTTACAAAGCTCTTTATCAGCCTTCCCCACTATCTTTAGGCTGCTCAAAGCTGAGGGAGGCACCACCAGAACCCACTTCAGGCTCAGCCTTGAATGAACAAAACACAGCCCCAGCTGTGATAAGGCTGCAGAAGGAGAAAAGGTCAGATCCCTGGACAAGACTACAGTGAATTCTATGCAATGCTCTTCTTCCCTGCAGCAGCCAGCCCTGCCTGGCCCATCCAACCTTCTGCTCCTGCCTCAGGAAGTAGATGTGGGTGGAAATGCTGAAGCTAAAGGGAGCACAAGCCCAGCATTGGGCCAGGGCTGAGACCTGCAGCCCAGGGGGACAGCCAGGAGCAGAGGCTGGAACCTGTCACAGGAGGAAGATCAAGACAGGGACCATTTGCTTACAATCTTTATTGAAGTCATACAAAAGTTGCCAAAAAGTGAAAAAATACACTATATACAAAACCATTTTCCTTGTAAGGAGAGGAGTGTCCAAGGTTAAAGAATTATCATACTGTGCTTTCAACTGCAGCCCCTGATTCTGCTTGTGGCCTTTTCTCTGTCTAAAAGAGAAGATAAGGGTTTGTATTTAAAAGACAAGACACAGTCTTACAGCACCAACTCATGCAGCAGCCCACAGGTTCTGTAATTTGAAGATTTAACTGACTATGTGAGCTTTGCTGGTCTCCAGAGCCCAACACTACCCTAAAGCATTGACAGGGGTAAGTAATAAAACCCAGGAACATTAAAAATTGGGGGAAGACCCTGTGCTGGAGTTGAGTCCAGCAAAAAACCACCCAGAACCTGTTTGTGTCCCACCCCACAGGTGACAAGGCTCCACAGCTGGGTCTCTCCAGCTCACACAGGGTCAGCACCACAGTACAGCATGCATCCTGCCCACTAGGAATATTCTTCATCTCATCTGGGAAACCTTGTGAAGGCCAGCAGGAAATAAAACCAGGACATCTACCAGGCACACAACCATCCCTGAACAGAGAGGGGGGAGGAAATAAAATAAAAAGCACGGCCCAGACTCCTGGCTCAGCTGCCCACCTCCTCTTCCATTTTTTCTGCAACCTCATTTCCACTGGGGACAGTATCCCCACCACCACCACCATTGACAGCTGGTTCTGGTTTAGGTTTCTTGGCTTCGTTGTCTCCCTGATGAGTCTCCTCCTCTGGTTTCCTCTGAAAACAAAATTGTTTATAATCTCCACTAAGTACAAATCAAAGTTTAAATATTCTTGAGAAATTTAGTGGTATTAGATGTCATTGCACATCATCTACCCAACCTCTGCTTGCCAGGTTCAGGACAGACTCCACAGGGTTGGGGTTTAGCCAGAGCTCTGAGGCTCTGGCATCGAGGTCTTGACCACAGTGACACTGTCTGTGTGCCAGGATCTCCAGACCTAAATTATCCTCAATTGTAGTCTGGCAAGGAAAGGAGCAACCACTGAGCCTGTAACAGTTCAAGGGTAGACTTAGGGCATCTACAACATTTGAAATCACCTAAAGCAGCTCTAAATCACTCCAGGCACATCTGAACTGACAGGCCAATGGAACAGAGGCAACATAAAACTGAGGGTATCCCCTATAAGATCTTAGCTTTTATCAGCAAACACTTCTAGAGAACACTTAACACTTAAAGGAACCAAGTGTTCAATACCTGATCTCTTTAAGAGGCAGTTTATCATTACCACCAGTGTGGCTTTACTAAGTCCAAGTCTCCATTTCCTTTTGGAAAGAAGGGAACCCAGCCCAGCCTGGTTGCCTGCCTTTTCCTTGGGATCTGTAGGTGACCCTGCTGCTCTTGAGGGTCCTCAGCAGAGGAAGCTCTTGTTCAGGGAACACCTGCAGGAGCTGCACAACTGGGTCAGATTTACATCAGTGTGCGTCAGGCAGGGTGCTGAACCACCAAGAATGGTCTCCTGGAGGCCAGATGGTTCCCAGACTGATTGGCTCCCAGTGGAAAAAAGAGTTTCATACATGACTGGTTTTACTTTTGGAGTGTTTTCCCATTATACAACTAAGTTAAGAAAAAAAATTTTAAGACAATAAAAATCTAATTACACAGAGCAAGCCAGTGGTAGTTCAACAAACTGCTTGTTTAACAAGTCATTTCTGGACTCACCTTTTTCCTGACTAGATGAGAGATGTCTGTTACACACTGAGATGCACCATCAGCTGCTTTCCTTACTGGAATCTGTTACAAGACAGACATTGACATATGAGCAAATGCTACCAGTGATCCTTAGAGCAGATGAGAATTAACAACTTCCGTTTTCAATTAACTTACTGTGGAAACAGAACCACTGTCTTCACTTTGTGCAAAGCCAGATGTGGTTCCAACCTTAAGAAAAGCAGAAAAAACAGACTGTGGCAGACCATACATGTGAGCTTACTGAGATACAGAAAGCCCAAGTCCTTTATGTCCCAGCACTGGATTCTGCACTTCTGCACAGGACAGACGCAGCATGTGCTCCACATCTGTCTGACCCATCGTTTCCAGGCCTGATACATTAAATGCCACAGAAGCCTATCAAATTCCTTTTCAGTTTGGAACAATTAGTATCAGGGTACTTAGTAAATATCCTCTTTAGATGTCAGCTGCCTCAGTTTCCTTCTCACAACCACCTGTGAGCAACCACCAGCCCCTGATCAAGTCTGAGCTCCTCCCGTTACTGATTTACTTCAAGTTCCACTGGAAGAAGGGTTGGGTCAAAAGGAAACCACAGGACACACTCACCAGAGTTGCTTTCAGTCCCAGCTCAGCTACTCTTGCACTCTTCTGTGACTCCTTTGAATCTTCTATCTTCTCTTTAATTTCAGGAAGCAATCCCTTCAGTTCTTCAATCTCCTTCTCATCCTCAGGGGACCCAGTGTCTGCCTTCTTTATTCGCTCGGTCAGTATTGCTGGGGTGAAACAGTTATCAGGGCAAAACACTTAGAAACAAAGTAACTGTCCAGTTACCAACATCCAGAAGCAATTATCTGCTAACAAACAGTTTTAACAATTCTGCCCTTGCTGTAGTCTGTTTGTCACTGCTTTCAGATAAAACACGACACAGCAGACAATGAGCACACCTCACTACTTTGCCTTGAGAAAACTCATTAGGCAGCTTCAGAATTCCACGTACCCAGCCTCTTGTCTATGACCTCCATGGACTTCCCGAACTGCAGGACGGCCTCGTCGAAGTCGCTGTTGTAGTGGTAGGCCAGGGCCAGCTGGTAGTGGCTCTCGGCCAGCAGTCGGTCGTGAGCCTCCAGGTACTTCTGCTGCAGGGCCAGGCAGGCCTGGAACTCCTCAATTGCCTGTGTGTAGTTTTCTACAGGAGAAAGCCCCAAAGTCTTTACAAACCTCAGTAATTATCCACAGCAGCACAATCTAAACCCTGGTTTGGTTACTCAGTGTTTTGTTACACATTATACAGTCTGCAAACAGAACCATCGCTGAACACAGCAGCGCTGGGCCGCTTTCAGACCAGGTAACAACTCTGCCTCCCCTCAGAGACTGTCTAAGCCAGTTCCTCTGGTTCTCTCCCAAGTGCTTTGTCTAATCTCAGCACAGAAAACTCAGCAAGTCAAAAGCAGGCATCAAATCCCCTGCTTTACCTGCTACCAGGAACTGAATGTAACTGGTCACAACTGCAACATGGATCTGGAGCTTAAGCACAGTCCCCTGCCACCTTCCTTCCAAGCTCTCCACCAAATGGTTCTAGTGACATGAGACACAACCCTTGTTCTGTAGCCCTGGCCCAGAAACCTGCTGGATTATTTTCAATGCCTGCCCCAGAGAAAGAGTACATTTGGATTCAACAAGATTAAAATATGTTTTTAAATGAAAGGCAAGCAAGACATTACAAGGCACAAACCTGGGGCTTGCTTCCCACTCCTTTTTTCTGCTGTGTAACACAAGAGTCTTTCTTGACTATAGCCTAGGATTTGGGAAGGGCTAAGAGAGTCAACTATTTTTCATTTGCAGTCTTTATGTTCTGACAGTGGCATGGTACTGACACCTCTTATTACTTAAGCTCAGTGACAATCTCACTAAGTCTCTCAAGTTCATAAGCAAGGTTTGGTCACTTCAGAAAGCAGAACACAAGGCTGGTTTTGATCTGGCAACACATTACTTCTCACTCAAATTTTTTTTCCACTGCTCTGCAAAAGCACAGACCATTTTAAGGCACCAACCATTAATTCCAAAGCTTCTCACGTGGCTGCAACTATCATGATCAGTCTAATTTATTCTCATCCTGACAGCCTTAGCTCACATCTGCTCATTTTAAAGTACAAAATTCAGTGACAGAAAGTGGAACCAAACACTTTGCACATGAGAATTAACATTACTTACCAGATTCAATGCTAACTTCTCCTAACTTTAGATGAGCTTGAGCTGCATGGAGCTGAGCTTCTTTTGTTTCTTGTCTAAAGCAAGAAGAAAAAAAAAATTTCAAACCCTGATCAGAGTATGCCACATTCACTAACTGGTTATGCCACCCTCCAATTTACACTGAGTTTGTGGCATATACCCAAATTGGAACTTTAGTCTTTACCTCTTGTAAATGACTTTTGCTAACTCCAGCATGTCCCAGGCTAGCTCAAGATTGCCAATTTCATCCTCCTCACTTTCCTGTAAAGACCAGAAGTGCATGACAGATTAAATGACTTGGTCACAGATCACATCAAACATGACCAATAAATTCCTAATCAGCATTGTCAAGGAATCAATTTCTGCAAGAGGCAAACCATTTGCCACTAGAAGAAAAGAAAAAGAAAAACAATCTGCAGAAGAGGTTACTGCATCAACCAAGATTTTGCCTGGAGTAAAGACATTTTAACAGAACACAGACTCACGTTGTTTTGTGATATGCCTTAACTTTTTTTCCAGAAATAACAGGGCACCAAGCACCCCTATGTTCTCAAGAGCAAGATCTTAGTTAAGGTGCTCCTTAGATGAACCAAATAAAGTTGACAATCCAGCTTTTTTTAATGAGCCTTTGAGTTTTGTTAGAATAGTCTGAGAAAGGGACAGACAGTTATCTACAATGCTTAGTGCCACTCTACAAGGCTGCAGACTTTTCCAGGCATTTTCTCTGCTACATCAATGTACATCTTCAGGTTTGAGGAGCACCACACTTAAACAATCCCCATCCTAATCACAAGCTTACTGGACCAGAAGCATTCAACACGTACAGTGAAACAACAAGACAAGCAGAGAACTGTTCCAAGTAACTCCAGTGACAGGCTGGAGCAGCTCTCCCTGCCTGCCCCTGCCCCACCATGCCACGTTAGCTCAGCACACCACACCACAAGCATTTGTGTCAGAGCAGCTGAACAAACCCAAGTTTACAGACACAGCTGAGCAAGATGCTACAATGCAGACTAGGCCTAACACTGGCCATTCCTAGGCAATAGTGGCTTTCACAAGTATTTTCCTACACAGAATTAAATGAAACACAAATGAGCTTTTAGAAGGACATTAACATGATATTTAGGCCTATACTGCACCCTTCCATGAGCACTGGTGTCAGAGCTCAGCAAGCTCACCTTGTCTTCCACTGTCAATTCATTCTCCTTATCATCTTCAGCTTTATCATTTTCTTTATCTTCCTCTTCAGATTCTTCTGTTTCTAGAAGGCAAGTAGATGAATGAGCACACTTCTTGTTACCGTGCTTGCTCGACAGGGAGTCAGGCAAAATACATTATATCCAACTCTTATCCTTCCAGTAACAGGTTAGAGGTGTGAAGTAAGAAGAGTAGATACATTATTTTCAGCATCAGCAGCCATCTTGCTGAAACTCTTCAGCACTATAGACTAAAGTAGTCCATAAGTTCAACTTCTTACTATCTACAACAGAAACTTACATAGAATTTAGTTCTCACAAATCTGTTGTGAGCTTCCACTGAAGCAACAAGATCCTGAGCAGCCCTAGAGGCACTGGCCAGCTGCTGACCTTCATACTACAGAGAACTAGTGTTTTCAGCAAGATAGCTGCCAAGCTGCACACAAATTAGTCTGTTTCTGAGTTCATGTTCCTCATGTCAGGCATTTAAATGTCAGTGTTAATGAACCTCCTCTTGTGTAGTACTAATTTGACTTCTGACACTGTGCAGGAGCATCACATCTTCTGTTCTACCAGAAGACATTTTGGGAAAATATGCAGTGAAAGAATATGGCTAATAACTTCAAAGCACTGGCTGGTCTGCAGTCTTAAGTCACACACTTAGTTCCTACATCAGAACCTCTGGCTAATTCCAAAACAGGAACTTGATTGGGTGGGGACTAGAGGGCCTGTGAACTCACTAGTCTAACTCCCAAAAAAGCACACACCTACCACTGAGAGGGACAAAGATGTAAACATGAAGACACCTTGTATAAAGGTAAAAAAGAAGAAATGTCAGGATGCTAAAATTTAAGTAGTGGAAGGAGTTTGGAATGACACAGCACCAGACCAGGATGTTCAAGAGGGTCCTCACACTACCAGAGCTGGGGCAAAAAGCAGCAGTATGTGTGCATAAGCAGCCTTTCACTGCTGAGGATGAGGAGCAGGTAACTACTCTTAGCTTTTCAGTCATCCTCTCTCCACACAGACACCCTGTTAGGCCACTGCTCCACCACTGAGTGTTCACTGTGCTTAGCAGAACAAATCCTTGCAGGGTCCAGAACTGTTTAGTCTGAACATTTGCCACTCCTGAAGTAAGGCACTGCCGTGAAGATGAGTTACTGACAAGCAAGTTGCAATTACAGCTCATCAATTAACTTGTGCAATAGAAGGCACAGGCCCACTAAGGCCACAAAGTACTACTGCAGCAAAGGGTGTAAGTCTTGCTGGGTGCAAGTCTTACTGCAACAGAGTCCTGGAAACAGCTATAATAAAGCAGGCAAGCAGAAGGGCAGAAGCTAGACAGTCAGAAGACTGTACTAGAGCAGCAATAAGCCTTCAGCAGATCAAGTTTAGATTTTCCAACTAAATTCTCACTAGCAATGACCATCAGAAAGACCCAAATGAAGAGTTCCTTTCCTCCACCAAAAGTAAATTTACTACTTTGTTATGTGTTCGGCTGTTCTTGTTTTTTTTCCACCACCATTTAAAAATAAAACACAGCTATAACCAGAGGCAATTTGTGCTTCAAGTTATGTGAAGGTTAGTGCAATACACCCAGATGCATGCAAGTGAACATCCATTCAGTATTCTCCACCAGCCTAGCCATTACTTACACATTTCACAGGGCTGTCAGTTTGCTTTCAAGTAAGATTTGCTTTGCAGTTAGTTAAGCGTTAGTCTAGAGAAACTGAGACTATTCACTATTCCTTGAAACTTTACTTGGATGTAAAGTCCTTCAAGAGCCCCTTTACTGTGCCTTTTCCTTATTCTAAGGCAAACAGAAAATTCTGAATGGAACACTTTTTACCCATTGTTAGCCAAATCCATCAAGTCATCCACCCACAAGTACTTTTCTCCTCTCAGTGTTACCTTCTCCCTCTTCCATCAGGTCATCTTTCTCTTCTTTTTCTACCTTAGCACCTTCATCCTCTTCCATCAGGTCATCTTTCTTTTCCTCTTTCTGTACCTTAGCAGCAACTTCAGCCTTTTCTTCTGTGTCATTAGGTGGCTCTTTGCCCTCTGTGGGCACAGGTTCCTTTGAGGACTCTGTCTCTTTAGATTCACCTGGTTTCTCTTCTGTAACTGTCTCTACTGGCTCTTGTTCCTCTTCTGCCTTCTTCTGTTCAGTTGTCTCTGCTTCCTCCTCTGCAGCTTCTTTCTGTTCCTCAGCAGCTGCTGCCTGTGCTTCTGCCTTCTGTTCTGCTTCTGCCTTCTCTTCCACAGCTGTCTCTGCCTGCCCTTCTACAGCCTCTCCCTTCTCCACAGCTGACTCTTTTTCTGTTGCTTCTGCTGCCTGTTCTCCCACCTCTCCCTTCTCTTCCACAGCCACTTCTCCTGCTTCAGCCTCTTCCCCAGCTGCCTTTGCCTCCTTGTCTGACACTTCTGTCATTCTCTCCTTCTCCTCGGTTGCCTTCTCTACCTTGTCCTCAGGCACCGTTTCCTGCTCTTTTTCTACCTCCTCCTCTTCCACAGCTGCCTCCTCTTTCACAGCCTCCCTTTCCACAGGTACCTGCTGCTTCTGCTCTTCTGAAGATTCTTCTTTTCCCACAGAAATATCAGTCTTCTCTTCAGGCTTTGCATCCTTGTCAGCAGCTGCTTCTTTGGGTTTTTCTTCTGTAATCTCTTTCATTTCAACATCCTCTTCTTTGATTTCCTTCTCAGATAGTACTGGAGACTCCTCCGTGGACTTTTTGGCCTCTTCCTTTTCCCCCATGGCGTTATAAACCTGTTCTCTCAACTCCTCCCTTGCTTCTTCTACATGATTGAGGAAGCATAAACATTTCTTCGAGTTTAGTGATAAAGACATTAACGGGCACTGACAACACCACCCTCAGACCCTCTAATGTGTTGGTTTGTTACCAAGTTGGATGACATTCCTAAAAGCTTCATTTTCCAAGTACAAGGAACTAGGAGACAACCAACATAGCCACTTGATCTAAGCAAGTCCCTTCCCCTTCCCCAGACTGCAGCATTGCAAGCGGCCGCTCAAGCAGTGTGCGGTTGTGCAGCGATTTTAGTCACAGCTAAGCAAGAGGTGCCAGTGCTTCGACAGTCTGGATGGACAGGAATTCCTGTATCCTCTCCAGCTGCAGGCAGTATAAAACAGCCACTTTCTTGGGACTTTTTACAGAGACTCTGACTTGTGGGACTACACACACTGTACTGCTACAAGGTTACAAAGCAGTTGGAGTCAGCGGTAAAGCTTAAGAAAGTAAGTTTGAATGCAGTGTTTCAGGACACGGACACCTGGTGACCCTTTACACATGTATTCAGTGACCAGCTCCTTGCAGATGTTTTACAGTTTTTGCTCATCTTTAGCAAGACTAATAAAAACCAAACAGAAATAAAGTCCATTCAGACTGCCAAGTTTCAACAGAATGATTCAGGCTACCCAAGATACCAATGGACTAAACTTGGATCATTCCAACAAGAAAACACAGCCTGGTGCCTCCATGGCAGGGCAGGCAGCTTCACCTACCATCAGCAGCTGGCAAGGCAGAGTCATCTTCTGCTTTTTCTCCTTCCTCTTCCACCTGCACCCCTTCTAAGGCATTTCCCAGCACACCATTTTCCATTCTAAAGGGAACAGAGGTTTGTTATCCCTTGGCTCCTTTAATACCATCATTTGAACTGCACAAACTGCAATGCCACAGCCCATCCCATCCAGGGCAACCCTGTCCACAAAGGAGTGAAATCCTGTTACGCCAGACAGACTTCACTAAACAACAAACTGTCACCATACCTTGCCAACTCCAGGAGAGATTTTCCATAATAAAAAAAAGCTTCTGCACACTCATCCGCTGTCTCACCATACTTTTTACCCCTACAAAAATAATAAAGAATTATTTGCCTGTGCCTACTTTAGATTTGGATGTGTGAACTTGAACATTAAATATTCCTGGACAGAAGGATCACTTTCTTGGCTCATCTCCCATTGCTTCAAACAAATAATGAATGCTTCTCTCAGTTAGATATGGCTCTCACTCAGCTAAGAAAATTAATCTATAACCCAAAAAGTACTATTCTCAGAGACTGATCGAGACCAGTAAGCAAGTTACTAGAAAAGACACCTGCATAACAAATTATCAAATCCCCTCCCCTCCTTAGGGAACTGTATTGGTAATGCCTATCACAAAAGCTATCTAAACTGCACATCAACTACAGCATTGTCCAGCTCTTAGGTGACTTTAAATAGTTTGTCCTCTCTTTAATTGCATTACAAATCATAAACATGTTAGGCAAAAATCCCAATCTGTCTTGCATCATCCACATCAGAACAGCCAAGATGAAGCCCAAGCCCAGCAAAAACACACAGAACATTCTACTACTCACAGCAAGCTCGCAGCTTCCTGGAAGGCATTCACAGCAGCTGGAATATTTCCCATTACCAAGTGCTTCTGTCCCAAACCCAATAGTTTCTTTGATTCTCCATCCACATCCATACTGGAGGAAGGGAAAATAAAGCAAATGCAGGATTCCGTTAGCTTTCACAGTAATTTCAGCTTTCAAAACTTAGTCTGCTTTATGGAACAGTGAATTACATACATTACAATGGTTGGAACTACCAGGGTAGGCGTGATTTCTTTGATTTTGTTTGCGTAAATCTGGAACAACTGATAGTTCAAATAACCAAGGGAAGAGAGGCAAATTTTATCCAATCACTGCAAGAAGTATCAGAATCTGCTATGACAAAGGCTGCTAAAGAACATACTTTAGGAGTTGCACACCACCACACCACTGAGCATCAGCGTTTCAGACTCCAGTGCTAAATCAGGAAAAAGAATAAACGCAAGTTAAAACTTCATAGCACAGCATGGTGCATCTGGGAAGAATGATAGATGCAAGTGTCAGTTTCAATTCAGTGCAGCTTGCACAGCTTCATTTCCAGAAGGTCCAGCCCAGCATCTCAGACGGGGACAAGAGGAGCTGCCCACAGAGGAATACCATCTATCACATGCCAGCTGCATACTTGTTCCTCTCCAGCACTAATTCCAAACCCAAGAACTTCAAGGACAGCTGGTATTGGTGTATGTATCAGTCCTTGAAAGGGCTTTGCAGCACTAGATTTGTGCAAACCACTGGTGAGCAAAAGTTTCCAGCACCTACAGCATGCGTGTGGAGTTAAACTCCAAGCTTAATAACCCATCTCAAGGGTGACCTTTGTGTTTCACTCCGTAGCTCTAGGATTTCATGTTATTTGCTAATTCACAGTTCCGACTCCCATCTCACCTGTCTGTTTTGTCTGTGGATGTGGAAGGAGCTGCCAGTTCCTCTTCCATCCTACAAACAGAAAATCGAATTTTTTTTATTCACGTTTAGAACTGGCCACCCGTTCCACGGCATGAGCTCTCTGGGGTGCAAAACCAGAACCGGGAGTCCTGGAGGAGGTGCCTATCCACCCAGAGCGGGCTCGGGCTCCTCAGTTTGGTGTTTATTGTCGGAA
>VXAD01003674.1:906486-987430 GCA_013399195.1 Dicrurus megarhynchus | reverse complement strand
CGCGCGCGCGCCGCGGGGGGACTACCGCTCCCGGCACGCTGCGCGCCCGCCCCGCCGCGGGACGCCGGGGGCGCCGCCGTGCGGGGTGCGCTGGGAAGTGTAGTGCCAGCGAGGGAGGCGTGGTCCCGCGGGGCATGCCGGGAGGTGCAGTCCCGCTCCACCACAGCCCGGCCGTCGGAGCCCCTCAGCCCCAGCCTGGGGGCCCGGGAGGCTCTGGCGCCCTGGCCCGGGCTCTGCACCCGCTCTCGGCCTCTTCCAGGCGAGCAGGCCCTGGGCTTCGGCCCAGCTCACGCAGATGCTCGGCTCTCCCCTGGCACATGTACACTAGCAGGCAGCGCTGACATGGCCGCTGCCCTGTCACAGCACAGCACAGCTCAGCACTGAGACCTCCAGGCTCTGCTGTTTCAAGGTAAAAGTTCTCCAGCTTCAACTCCGCTACGTCCCTCCCTGCAGGAACAGAAATGGGAAGTATGGGGTTCACAGATCTACAGAATCGATCTGCTTTTCTTGGGAACTCTCCCATCCCCCTTAGGTACTCTTGCTTGGAGAAGTAACTAGAGAAAGTTAATTGGGGCCTTGAGATAAGGGGGGGGGGAGGGGGGAAGAAGTCTCGAAGTCATACAATGAGTACAGAATTTATTTAAAACAAGCAAACATGCGAGTGAAACAAGCAAGAAAAGCCACTGTACTTGGCAGGATGACTGCACTCAACAGATTGCCTTCAAAGTACAATTGCTTCCCTAATGACTGCAACAAGAACCGTATTCAAAGTCACTGTGTTTCATTAGAACAATTAAAAAAAACAACAGGAGTTTCATTTTCCTTAGGAGAAAATGTCCAGTCTAGTAAAGAATTCTAAATGAGGTGCAATGGCTTCCTCCAATGAGGCATATTCATCAGGAATTAGGAAACATTTTACCAAGGAACAGAAGTTCTTTAAATTTTGCCTGCGGTTTACAAGGAGTCATAAATAGGTGTCACTCTTTTTTTGCAGTTCAGCTGCACACTGTGAGGCCCAGGGCAGGAATTACCTGAGAAGGTATTACACTCAAGATGAATACATAGATCTGCTATAGATCTATTGCAAATGAGGTTATCCAAATTAGTGTCTAATTCTTTAACTTTTGAACTATTTGATATACAAGACTATTTTTCTAATTGTTTGCTACTACTATGAGAAAAAATTAATCCTATTTAACAGGTAGAGAGGACCAAAATAAAGTGTTGATGTTGCTAAGGCCACATAAGGTATCACCACCAGAGCAGAGATAGGTACAAACACCTCATGCCCTTTGTGCCCAGATGACCAGGCAATCCATTAAGAGACTGAAACAAAATAAAACTATGCTTAAAGCTGGAGTTCCAGTCCAAGGGTGCATCAGCACTCAGCAAATCAGTCCCTGCCAGGGGGAACACAGACATGGCAAGTAAGAAAACAGAGGCACAAAAGGCAAATTACTCACCCCATGCTACCAGCAGGTCAGTGGTACAGCAGGAGACAGCAGCAGCTCTCCCAAGCATCAACCAAAGACATTTTTTGGCAGCAGACAAAAATGCAACATTAAAACAGGCAGCTCTGAAAGGTCTTTGGTCTTACTATACAATCAGGAACTAATTTTGTGACCTTCCAGAACTCAAAATGGACATCTTTGGTAAAGAAACACTGGACAAGTTCACAGGAAAAGCAGGATGTTTTTCTGCAAGACTTGCTGAAAAGCTCTTGTGGCTTTTGTGATAGGATCAGAGCTACTGTCAGAGCTGAAACCCAGCATTGTGACAAGCAAGAGAGAGGATTGCCCTGAAGGCCTGCTCCAGGCTCTGCTTTTATTCTGCTCAAATCTACAGGCAAATGAAAAGAAGGAGAAAATTGAGAATTCTAGGTCCCACAAGTACTATGAAGTGGATAAAAGCACTGGGCATGGCTGATTACTTGGGTTTTAATGAATGGTTTATGGACATAGTGCAACTGTAGCACATTTCACTTTATCCCCTGTGTAAAAAATTATTAATAAAGATATCAAAGTTGATGGTTGAGCAATTCTTTAGCCTTAAAAAGCTTCCACGCCTTTATCCTTTTTTTTTCCCTCATCATGGTTGTAACTAAAGTTTTCAAAACCATTTCACAGTAGTGACCAAAGTAATTACCCAAAGTAATGCCCTAGTCTGATAACAATGTGTTTGGAACTTGACTAGACTCCATCACTCTTTATCTAATCTCCAAAAGATCTGATGCTTCCAGGAGCCAGCTTGCAGTCATTGTAATAAACCCACAAACTTTGGCACGGAGGTTACAGGATCTCCAGGAAGGAGGTCGATTAGAAGTAGTACATTGTAGAAAAACCTACTTGGGAAGGAAGGTTTTAATTTGGACAGTGCTTTTGACAAATTGTGGCAAAAAAATTACTTCGTGGAAGGGCACGCACAGGAGCGTGTTACTTTTAACACCTTATTTTCTAGTAGTTAATAGGGGTCATTGAAGGGGTAGTGGGGGTGTCCAGCATCTCTGGCTACTAGCTTTCCATCCACCTGTGAAGTAAACAAGACAGACTCAAGTTAGAAAGTTAAAAATCCATTCTTACTCTCAGTTTCAAGTTCTCCATGATTTAGATTTCTAAAGCTTTGTATCCCAAACAATTGGGAGTATATTTTTCAGCCTGAACAAGAGCTCTACCCCCAAGTCCTCTTAGCCTTTCTTGAAAGAAAAACCAGACTTCTGTAGCCTAGAGCAAGAGTCTCTCAAGCTGCAGAGACTTGAAGAATTAGATTAAGAATAGTTAAAAGCCTTTTGCCTTGTAGCTGTTATTGAGTAAGTGTTGTAACATGCACACTTCCAAACACTTTATTGGAGTTGGAGCCTTTGTCCATGTTTCCATGGAGAATTGCTGGGCTGCCCATTTTAGAGATGGATAAGATGAAACACATTGAGACGTTTGTTCAGGGTCATATACTGAGGCATTAATAGTGTCACTGAACTCCTTTTAGGAACATTTCCACAGAAGACCAGCTTGTCCAGCTGTAAAATGGGAGCACTGAAACCAATATTCACAGATAACCACAGGTTCAGACTGGCACAAAACCGGAGTCTCAGTTCCTACATCCCACCTCGAAGCATTCAGATGCACAAGTTGCATCTCCAGTTGCACCAAGTCCATTGCAACACTTCCGTGTACTACACGGAACTACTACGTGTACAACTACAACTTCCGTGTAGCTGAGGTAAAACCTCATCTGTAACGTTTGGGGAAGTCTGGGTGCAGCACTGGCCCAGAGCACACACCTCCCCATGTGTCAGGCGAGCATCATTCAACTAAAACTTATGTTAAACAACTAATGTCTGAATAAAAGTTATGTTAGAGAAATCATTTATTTTTATATATATGAACGTGGTGGTAGTGATCACTCAAAATGTTATGGGCACAGAGGAAATCACCGGGACTTTCAAACCAAGTATCCACTATCAAGTACCCCATTAGCTTTGAATACAAAACCTGCATTTCAAAGTGACTGGAATTCCTGCAATGAGCTGTTTAAATGAAATGAGTCACCGGGGGGCACTGCAGAGCACAGAACGAAGATGTTACGGTGTAACATTTGACTAATGCTCCAATTAAACCTGAAATGAAGCTGTCAGCTGAAGGCAATCCTTAAAACTGTGGACAGAAGTGTCACAGTCCCTTCAGATTTCTTCAAGTTCTCTTGAAAGTCAACAGCTTCCTCATGTTCCTAAAATTCATATTCCTCACTTTCCCCCCAGTTCTGTCCCCCTGCATATTTCTCCACACAGAACAGGCAAGCATTCTTGTTCACAGCAGGCCAAGACGGCAGCTGCCAGAAGCAATGTTTCACATCACTGATTCCAGTCTACTCCAGGAATTCGAGAGAAGGAGGTGGGGGGATAAAATCAGCAATGAACACACCTGCAGATCAACAGTAGCTACCTCTCAGAAATAGATCATGATGTGCACACCACACTCCTCCTCTCCTGGCTTGACACTCATTTAAGTTTCACTTAAGTACATTCCTTGGCCAATTATGTGTTTCCAAAAGTTTGGATTTCAGACTGGTAGCAAGGTAATTTCCAAACTCTATCCAGATAATGAACAGTTAAAAGTATAAAGCAACTTTAATTGCCTACATGCAATGTAATAGCCTCCCCTCAGGCTTTAAATGAAACACGAGGAAGAGAGTGGCCCAATTATAAGAACTTGTGCTATAGATCAATGAAGCAAAGCGAGGAAGAACTGTCTCATCAGTTATGATAGGAGCCCTCATGTCACTGCCATATCACACTTTGAAATCCAGACTCTAAGTCAGATTCATAGGGAAGATAGGCATGAAAGGTTAGACAGGAATTTTAATTCACAGTTGATGAAAATTCTTTCCAGTAAGCCCAGAAGGGATGGGCAGGAGACAAAAGGTTCCGCTAGAGATCTTAGAGCTACAGAGCTGTGATTTAACTCTCCTCATCTTGCTTCTTCCTGTCTTGTTATCTGACAATATGGCAGTATCTTTGAAGCCCAGCTGCATCACATTCACCCTTTCTCAAGCTGGATGGGCTGCCACTTTGAACTGTATTTCATCTCTCCTTTGTGAATCCCTGTGATCTGATCAGGTGTCCCAGGTAACAAAAGCACCTGAATTATCCCTGGCATATTCAAGCCAGGCTACATTTTAATGTATTTTGCAGTTTCATTAACAAAACAACTTTGTTTGCAGCATGGGTAGCAAAACACTTGAAAGAAACATATTGTCAGCAGCAGGTGTGCTTGTCACTACCCCATTCACACAGATCAGCAGCTAAGCTTGTTGTTTGGTATACAGACTCCTGATCCATAAACACAGAGAGCATTTTGGCTGCAGGGATGTGGGGGTTTATATTTATACACACAAACAGTTAAAAGGGTGGCCTTGAGGCTCATGTAAGCATGACAAACAGTGAAAGCTGTAACACATATCTACCCTTGATATGAGACAGTCATTTCCCACACATTCACAGCTTCTCTTTTCTAGCTCAGGCTGGTCACTGATACACTCTCAAGTATTCAAAAAACCCACAATGATAAATGCTGGAGAAAAGCTTTCCCCAAGGAATTCCTAGAGCCAGCAGCCACTACTGAAGGATAATTTACAGGCAAAGTGCTGAAGAAGCCAGGTTATGCTTGACAGCTCCCAAATTTGCTGAGATTTCCTGTATCTATGCAGTGTACTGTATGGCAGAGAAGGGATAAATCGCTTCAGATTAATTATAGCACAACTGCAGCAACTCGTTACAGTTGCCATGTCCTGGCCAGTGATGCACCAGGGAATGGCAATAGCTCTCTGTTGTACAGTCAGAAGCAGGACAAGAAGAAATGAGAAACACTATAAAGATAGGAGACAACAAGGTATTGACTAGGTTTTTTTGCAATGAGGGAAAAGGAACAAGTTTATGTCCTTTAATACACTAAAAGAAAGACCAAGAGGACTTCAACACTTAAAAGGCACTGGTTTCTCTAAAAACTAACTGGCATCTAGCACACAAGGTAAGGGTTTGTGTGACACAGTAAATTACTGATGGTAAAAAATGCTGCAGCTAATGGATTTGGGAAGAAAAATACAACAGCCCAATCCAAACTCCTTACATTGGAGGAAGGTCATTACAACAGATTCTGAAAAGGGGGACATGCAGCGGAGGGGAGGGGACAAATTCCCCAGTGTAACTTCCACAATGGATGTGGAGAAGCAGCAGCACCCTGAGTCTTCAATGATCTTAGAGGTTTATTGTACAAAGTAGACAGTGACAGCTGGTACCAGGAGTACTTCTGGAGGAAAGCCATGGAGCTTAGCCTGCTTGGACTTGAGAAGAACAAATCAGCAGGAGTTTGGTGGGATTTGAAGTAGGATGGGACTCTGACTTAAAGACCCGTGGATAAGTCAGTAATGAGAACTCAAGAGAGAGCTACCAGTGTCCAAAACAGAGGACAAAAGTTTTCAATAAGCTGCCTTTTCTGTACCCAGCTTTTGAAAAATTCTTTCATCTTAGATACCCTAAGAAGATGCACTGTTCTTACAAGTAGTTCTGATGGGAACACTAAAGAAACATAACTAAAAAACCCCAAGTGGTGGCCATATGCACAATTAATGGAAACTTAGAAACACAAAGAAATTTACCGTAATCATTGGTACGATGTAACGCCAGTTTTTATTCAGCCTTCCAATGTGGCTCATCTCCTCTTCTGTGAGGCTGAAATCAAACACCTGAAAACAAAAGCCAGAGGCTTTACTCAATAACCATAGGTTGCCATCAGTTTGTCTTCTGCTTATAAATATGAAATTGCAATTAAACTCTTAACAAACACCAAAGCAAAGGCTTAAAGTCTGAGCTGTTCACACACCTGCCAGCTCTAAGCCTACACTGGTACTGCATAGTGCTCTGCCACTAAGACAGAAAGCAGTGGGACTGTTCCTCACAGTAAGTGCTGCCTATTCAATAAATATTCTGTTTCCATGTAGATCTAAACCTCGAGCGACTGCAGAATTTATGGGAATTTCTTGAGATTTCTAATAGCACACTACACAGCAGAATTTGGATTAATAGGAGTTAACAGTTACAGAAACAACTCCTAACTTAAAAACAAGTATGTAACCAACCAATCTTCATAAAAAAAGATCCAACGAGATGATTCAGAAACATCCCTCAAGATTACTTAAAGTCAGGGTTTTCAAATAATTTCTGAAGTCTCTACTTCAGAGCAGAAGTGAACCAGACTTACTCCTTCAGCATCACTAGAATGGCAGTTTGCTGGAGAAGTAGTCACCAGCCCTCACTTGCAGGATGGAGCACTATTACTCATAAGTAAGAATCACTGAGCATAATTAGAAGGCTCCCTATTTCAATAAATATGTGTCTCAAAAACATTTAAGCACAGATTTTGTCATTTAGACCTCTACAAAGTACATTCTTTACCTTCTGATAACAAGACTGTGCATATGCACATCTGCACACACTGAGTTAAAAAACACTTAAAACACATCCTTTGTTTTCAGAAAGAATCTTTACCCTCCCTCCCCAGCGTGTGCATACATTGATGAACAAGTATGAACCAAATGCTTCAGCTTGCTGCTCTGCAAGTTGTGGGACAGTACAGCAATTACTCACATGAAAAGGGCATTGCTGAAACTCCTCCATTGCAGCTTACCTGGAGATTCTGCTCGATGCGAGCAGGAGTGACGCTCTTGGGAATGACAACCACTTTACGCTGCACTTGCCATCTGAAAGAGGAGATGAGAGACTTTGTCTGTGCATGCAGTCCAAGAGCAATAAGTATTTATTTTGTTTGACTAATAATCTGTGGCAGCAGAGATGCCACTTCTGTGAAATAGAAATCCTCACAGGAGGAGTGCCCTGTATTGTATTAGGACCTGGTGCGTCCCTGCTCAAGCAAGACAGTAACAACTGAATTAATCAGAGAGGGGAAGATGTTCATGCCTTAGAACAAGCACCCAGATTTCAACTGTTTTAAGCTAAAAACCCAAGAAACAGTCAGAAAAACATACTTCAGCATTTCAAGCAAGTTCTAACCTGGAAACCACTCAGACACTGGATGAAAACCCAGATCCCTGAAGTGCCTGTCTAGTGGGTTGAGCACAAAATCTCGAACATACTCAGTTCTCTGAATCTTAGAACCTGCTACTGCCCAAGACTCTGGTAGTGACACTGATGGATACAAAGCCAGTCAAGAAAAATGAGGATAGAAATCCAATTTTAGTTTGCAAGGTGCTGATCACATTCTGGGTATCAATCAGTCACCTCATTTCCCAATATCCAGTACCTGGCTATATAAAAACAAAACAGCAAACAGTTCTTCAGTGCAAAGGAGGCAGGTCTTTTCCTCAGCCCCTCTTCCTGGGAGGCCACCTGAGTGCAGCAGCAAGCACTAGAGGCTTCAAGGAACTGGCCACATGCAAATTCAGTGGGCAGCACTCAGATGTGGTACACTGCTGCCTTAATTGTCCTACTGCTATTTCCCAGCAGAAAAGGTACTGGCCCAGACAGGGGAACAGTCCATGGGAACTGTCTCAGACATGGATCCAGGCCCTGAATGGACCCCTCTGATCTAGTTACCTGCCCTAAGGCAGGATCAACTCTACCAGCTTTGTGAACCAAGCACCAAGTGGGGTGTACTCTTGGCACTCCCTGGGATTTTAACTCCTCCCTGACACACTTTAAGTGGATTCCTTCTAGCTTGTATGTTTTGCTTTATTGAAGGCTGGGTCCCCAACACCACCTCTCCCACAATTGTTCTGTACCTGAGGATGATCTGTGCAGGTGACTTGCTGTATTTTTCTGCAATTTTTTTGACCCCAGGTTCCTCTAGAAGCACAGGCTCATCTGGGTGTTTCCACATGCGATCCGGGGAGCCAAGGGGACTGTAGGCAGTGACCACCAGGCCTCGTTTCTGGCAGTGAGCGATCAGCTCATTCTGAGCTAGGTAAGGATGGCATTCCACCTATTAAAATAACCCACAATGAGTGGCTACAGAACAGGTATCAATATACAGTGAAACAAACGGGAAGTCAAGCATGAGAGAACCAAACATATCACAGGAGCTCATTCCAGATTGCAGAAAACATTATGAGAATAAGGTTTTAAGTTAACCTTAGTAACTCAAGTCACTACCAGGAGAAAGAAGAAGCGTCTGGTAGGCTGAGCTTACAGGAAACAGAAAACAGATCACCTAAACTTGGTGCTGAACTTTCCCTTGGTACCAAACAGATCATCCAACAAGCAAGGAACTTCTCTGCAGTAGGGATTCAAGTTATTCCCTCACAATCTTTTCTTCTTACAGACTAAATTGTTCCTCATAGGGAAGACGAACTCTTCCACAGACCTGTTCAACTAAGCAGGTATAAATGCCCACAGAACATGGATGCAGGCCTCCTTCCCAATAAATTAATTTGCCTGGAAAAACAGCCTCTGTGTGCCTGCTCCTGCAGAGCTGGCTATATTCTTCCCTGCAAATAAGCAGCTGCACCGCTTGTGCTAAACACATAACATTAGTTTGCAAATTCTTCACTCTTATGCACAAATAAGAAAGGTATCTGTCTCTATCCACCTTACCTGGAGCACAGCTGGCTTCACAGTAGCCACACTTAGTACATCATCGATCTGACGACTGTTGAAGTTTGACAGCCCAATGGCTTTCACAAGACCTTTTTCCACCAGTTTCTCCATAGCCTTCCAGGTATCCTTGTAATCAATGTAGTCATAACGCATCGTGTTATCAGGATTCTTTGGGAAGAGATTGTCCCCTCGTCTACAGCATCAAAGGTGAAGTGTAAGCACACATACCATATTATTCATACTTTCCTCAAAGCAGTCTTGAAAGTTTATACATAGTCTGAAGGGCAGGGTACAAACTGAATGAATCTGTCTGTTCCATTCCATTCCTTAACCTATAAGCAGTTATTACACAAGACAGTCTTTCCTACATAAAGTTGTTACACAGCACTTTGAAGTACTTACCTACACAGCAGGGACTACACAGAACTGATAAACCACTGTACACACAGCAGCAGGTCTTTGCACACTTTGATCCCAACAAAACAGCTGATTTAGTGAGCAGCAACTCAGAGGGCGCCTTGGAGCCGCTACCAAAGGGATCTGGGTTTAAGAGCTGTCTAGGAGAAAATGTATTCAAAGGACACTGGCCTTCCCACTCCCTCTGGATTCTGTAGCTGTGTCAATACTCAATACAAGCACAGATCCTCCCAGAATTCTTAATATGTACATGTTGTTTATAGGTTGGGTGTGTTTCCTTCCAATTAGTCATACCAACACATTAAAAAAAACCCAAACCAAAAAAACCCACCCAAACAGACACAAAGTACCCAGCTGTGCCAGGTGACACCCCCACAGCCAAAGGGCTATGAGTGGTCTCTGAGCAGTCCAAGCAATCCCCTTCGTAGAATACTGCTCCCTAATCCCACAGGACTCTGCTAGCTCAGCACTTAGAGACTCTTACACTGCTCTAGCTAAGCAGTGAATGGTGGGAGAAATGGCAGTACTTGGGGACAAGGGGAGATGTTCTTCATGTCACTGATAAATCTAGAACCAAAAATAACTCTGAAAGCCTTACTAGCTCCCAAGCCAGAAGAGCAGCCTCATATGCCAAGAGGACTGTATTAAATGAGAGTAATTCTCAAGACCTAGAGGCACTATAATTTTCATCTGGAAGTCTTTTAATTTCTGTGTAAATAACATTCCTTAGCTCAGCTTCCCAAGGCAACAGGCATTATAGATAAGCATGCATTAAAACAGTTAAGTAGAAATAATGGAAAATTGCAGAGTATAGTTTCCAATGAGAAAAGAAATGAAATTGCTTTATTAGACCGTCAGTTCTGTCAACAGTGTCACAATATAACCTAAATTTAAATATTAGTAGTATCTAAACATAGATCATTATTTGTGTTATGTGTCATTATCAAAGCAATGTTTGATGGGGTGTTTTTTTTCAAGCAAATGAAAAGCAAACCTGTTGCACAACAGGGGGAATTTGTAACAGACCAGTTCTAGTTAAAAACACTTCCTCATTCTGTTATGCTGAAGAATATATTTATACTTTGAGCATCTTTCATCTTATCATTAGTGTATGACATTTGTAAAATTCAGTTCATATGAACAGAAGGAGAAAAAACATTCTCAGATTTGCAAAACAGAGGCCCCTTAAACTGACAGGGCTTGAGCGAAGATTCCATGCAAACATCTGGTCAGGAGATTTATTCCCCCTGCCTTTTTGCTGATTGTAGTTGGGTGGGGAAACAACTGCTTCCACATCTACAAGGAAATGGAGTCTGGAACTGTGCTTCTCATGGGATTGGAGGGTAAGTGCATTTAGCACTTAACTGGAAAATTTTCTTGTCTCTTATTTCCTCAAATCGTAGAATTATTGCAGTTAGTGTCATATGAAGTCATTTCACTTCCTCCTCATACAGATACAACCATGATACTGCATGTGCTTGTCCACTCCAGTATAGTTAATAACTACAAGTGAAAAGTGTTGTCTTTATGAAGCACTTAATTCCCATTTTACAGATCAGTACAACTTAGGGACAAAGCAGTTCTGGTATTTCCTCAGGGTTACCATGTAGGCCAGTGGCAGAACCAAAAATAGCTGCCACACTTCCCTAATGCCTAGATCTAGACTAGTTTAAACACCTTGCAGGCAGCATAAACAGGAATTCACAGCTCAGAAAGAAGGTCCTCAGGATATAACACAAGCCACTTATGTAAAACTGGTGTTTCTGCATTCTGTGCCCGTTCCATCTAGAACTTACTCAAAGGCATGAGGCCAGTGCATGAGGTACAGGTCCAGATAATCCAATTTCATATCTCCAAGTGTCTTCCTCAGAGCTGGCTCTACATCTTCTGGGTGGTGCTTGGTATTCCAGAGCTTTGATGTTACAAACAGGTCCTCCCTTTTAATAATCTTTAAGAAAGGAAAGAGAGCATAATTTACTAGAGCAAGTTCAAAAAGAGAATTGCAACAATTCCCCAGCTAGTTTTAAAACAAAGAGGAAAAACTGAAGTTTTGTGGTTTGTTTTGGTTTGTTTTTTTTTAATAAGGTAACACATGGAACCTACAAATTAAACCTTTCAAAATTGTAGTGGATGGAGAAGAGCCAGAGAAATACACACAGTGGCAAGTCCTAAAGTATATCAAATACTTTAGTAATTTACTAGAAGTTTTGAAAAAAACAAAACAATCTCTTTCACATACACACTCTTCCAAACCTTCCAATTCAAGGGTTAAAGCCATTACTAAGTGTGATGTGGCCAAAAGAAATATTACTCAGCTTATTCGTATGTAAATTTTGAAATTTCTACTAAACGATTCACATATTCCAGGCCCAACCAGCTAACTTACTTTACTCATCACATGCTATAAACAGATTGCTTGTTGTGGAAAGAGCCTGGGAAAATAAACAGAAGATTCCCCAAACCTCTGCATTTGAGTTTCTAGGCTGTGGAAGGAACACACTAAGAACTGAGAGCCCTGTACCCTGTGTTGGAAGGGTAAGAACCAGAAATAAAACAATGGTTAACAAGAAAAAACTGAAATAAAACTGGTTAACTAGAAAGTGTAAAATACAAAAAGGGAGAGAACACTGGGCAAACTGAAGCACAAAATTCTATCAGAAAGAACACTTCCCACTGTCATATGTCTGACGAAACCACTCAAGTCTGTATTTTGAAGAATTTGGAATGATTAACTCCTTAGTTTCTCTCTTCCAACTTCTCTCTTTCAATTATTTCTGTCTTTCACACAAGGATGTTATGTTTAAAAGGAAGATATTTTAAAATTCTTTTAAAAATAATTTTATTTCTAATTCTAGTTATAAGTTAGTTAGCTAATATGAACTGAACAAAAGGCCTATGCTTCCCTTTGTTAGTTACCACATCTAGTAGGGAGGAATCCCTGGGGCAAGCTGAAAACAGCCTCTCTCAAGCACATCACATAACAAAGAGACTGCCCTAAAGCCAAGGCAAGAGCAGCAGGAAAGCAAGAACATGAAAACTTTCTTTCCATGGGCTCTGAGGCTGTACAGGTTATCCTTTAGGCCCCTTCAGGGAATAAATTTAAGATTCCACCTCAGCTCATCCATAGGAATGCCTGTTACATTACATTATACTTAAGCCTCAAACTCTCAGGTGCAGACTCTGCAGCCACAGTTATGAACCTTTCACATGCAATCACTGCTTCAAAAAAAATTTAATTCACCACATTTACTCACTCGTATTTTATCTATAACCAAAAAAACCTACAGTTGACATTTTATCAATAACCAAAAAACTAAATCTGCTGTGGCTATCCACCACTGCATGCTAGACTGGAAAGTCAGAGTAACTTTTCATATAAATCATGACAAATATTTTACATTATAACTACTAATTCTGGGAACCCAAAAGTATCCAAATTGGGATACCTTATGAGGGGAAAAGAGGCAGAAAGAGGAAAAAAACCACCACCACCACCACAGGCATTTTTTGTTGCTTCCATCCAAATATCCATGACAATCTTTACTCCCCAGGATAGCCAGAAGGGTTCTAAGAGAAGGGAAAGCCTTCTTTCACGCCTTCTCCTGATAAATAGCAATCAGCTGGGGTAGACCAGCAGGAAAAGCCACTAATGTTAACTTCCCAGGTGACAGCTGTAAGTTTTGGCACAACACCCAGTCAGCAGGACAGTTCCTGTGCTTGTACCTTGTTGGGCCCAACACATTCCTGGAAGGCCTCCCCGATCTCGGCTTCGTTGCTGTAGGCGGCCGCGCAGTCGATGTGGCGATAGCCCACGCTGAGGGCGTGTTTCACTGCCTCCTTCACCTGCAACCACAAACACAGTGCCCCACGCAGTCACTGAAAAGGGATGTGGCACCGGGGAAAAAATGCTAAGAGACTTAGTGAGGAACACCCCCCATAAAAACCACAGACCTGCATAAGGTCATGAGATTCAAACACGACGATCCAGGGTCTCTGCACAGTCCTTAAGGGGGAAGAGCTAACTGCTGGCAGGCACTCCAAGAGCAACAAGATCGTGCACACAGGGCCAGCATGCAAGAATGCAGCAGATGGAACAAATCCCTACTCTTTGCTATAGCTGTCACACTCTTCTTAAATATAAAATGAGCTATAAGAACCAGTTTTCAAATAAGTCATGGCTTAGGAAGACAACTTTTCTGACCTAAGTGACATATCAACATCAGTCAAACCTGAAAATGTATTTCCTCTTGCCCAGTAAAGAAAGAGCCTGGCTTCTAACTCCAGAATCACCAGTTTAGGTTTGGTTCAGCCACTCACACTTAATTACCAAGACAATCCTCTTTTATGGAACATTTTTCTTTCTTGTCTCATGATTGCACAACAGCAAAAGTCATACTGCTGGGATACTCCTGATGATGCTCACGACTTTACATTTTGCTTCCAACATTGCTGACAATGAAGGTGTTGCCAACAGCAACATAACACTCAAAAGCCAGAATGGTTGGGAACCACTTTACTTCAAATCTGTATCTGCTTTTGAAAGCTCTAATGAAGCACAAGCACCAAACATCTTCACATCTGGGCCTCAGATATGGAGCAAGTCTAGAAACCAGAAGGAAACACAGAATGGCATCTTTGTGAGGACTGATAAGGAGCTTTTGAATAAAGATCTTTTATAAATGATTGTGCAAGAATGAAGAATTACTACAGTTGCCAGTGTAGTCATCATCTCCTGTTAGGCTGATGACCGTTTAGTAAAATCTGTTTCATTTAACTTCCAGTGGACAGTTAGCACTCATTCTCTCTTACATCTGTCCATCTGAAGTACTACAGAAAGAATAATACACCCCATCTGCACAAGGATTTCTATACATTGCCCCTCACTGACTTGTCTCCAAGACTATAGGAGACTGTAAATTACTCTGTGTATAAGGCTTGATGCAAGAAGGCAGTGAGTGTTTATTGACACCTCTCTTGTCATGAGATTAAAAAATATGTCCACAAAGTCTAGAGGGAAATTGATTTCTTTCAACTTAATCAAAGTACCAGCATTTTCAAATTTAAAGCTGACAATATTAGTAATACCAAGTAAAGGTATGTACAGTCCTGCTTTCAGATGCTACAGAAAGGCCACGGGGAATCAAATGTGAGAAGATCTCTCTCCTACTGGTGAATTTCTTTTGTTTTTCTTGTCAAGAAGTGCAGTAAAAGCAGACACAGGATATTCTGACTGCATTCTTTGGCATTTTGAGAGGAAAACTGGAATGTAGTTTAGTTTCCCTTAGCCAGGATGACAAAGCACTTCTATTCCAGCAGTGAACTCTTCCTTTCTCTAGCAGGATGGTACTTACAGTCCTTGTTTCACCTGACAAAGACATTTCTCAAGTCACTACAAAGTCAAGGGCAGGGTATTCTGAAATCACTTGAGACATAGTAAAGGCTTTTAAGACTCAGTATCTATCCTCCAAAAAGGTGAGAATTGCAGAGAGGGACAGGAAAGGGAAAACAGCAACGTTCTATGTCTGGAACCCCCTATTTCCTGTATCAGATTAATACTGTTTTTAATCAAACAGGCACAAAGTTTACCATAAATGAAAGTAGGCACCATTCACAGAAAACCAGAGATAAAGCACCCCAAACACATCTCTGCAAAGCAATCAACAAGAGGCTGTATTTCTTTATCAGCATGTTTTGAGAAATTTCTAGCACTGAAGAACTGGGACTGGTCATTTAAATAAGGTTTAGATCTGAGAAAAAAAATCTGTATTTGTGTAAGGTACTCCCAGCCTACTAAGACATTCCAATGTGAACCGAAAGCTCCTGTTCCACACAAAAACAAAACAATCAAGAGGAAATGTGCAAAAAAATAAAAATAAGGCATTTTTGAAGGGGAAAATAATAACATATAGAAGTAAGTTTAAGAAAAGTACTTTTTTTAAACAGGAAGTTTTGTATTTTTGAGATTAACTTCAGACAGGTATATGCATTCCATGGTAGGGGACAGAGAAAAAAAACCACAATAGAAGCAGATGAAGATTCATATGCCTCTGGATATTTGGTGTTCTGAAGTAACAATAGCCAAAGGATCCTTCAAACTTTCCATATATTCTTTAGTTTAGCCTGTCAATACTGCTATGAAAGGACCAATGAGTGAGTTCGCTTTGCATTAGGCAAGTTGAGTCACACAGCTCTAGTGTGACTCACCAATTCATCCCCACAGAACTAAAAAGTTAGGTCTAACTAAAAGTAGGTCTGAAAGGATCTTGAGACATCTTCCAGTCTATCCTCATGGCACACAGCTGGGCTGAGTAAATCCAGACCACTCCTACACACATTTGTCATAGCCCTTCTTGTGTCAGGCAGTCGATTCCAATGCTTTGCAATCTTTATGCTCAAAGTCTTTGAGATGACTCACAAAGATGGCCCTGATGCCACATCCCATTCCTCCCAGACTTTAAATCCATAGCTTGCCCTTTGTGAGGGCTTTTTGCACATTTGCTAAGTGCTGACACAGCTCCTCTCAAACCTCTCTTGACCACATAACTGTAGGTGCTTCCCCCTCTCATCACAACTCACCTCTCCCAAACCTTGCATCACTGTTGCTGCTGCCTCATCAGCTGTTTCATGCCTTTCTTCAAATGGTTTGCCCCAAAACAGACACGGGTATTGCAATTGGAGCCTTACTCTCCTTCACTTTACAGCAAAGTCCAAGGAACTACACTCCCATTTAAACATCCTAGTAAGGGACTTGGCCTTGCCATCCACCCTCTTTTGGTTTTGAAGATGGATGAACACAGTATCAGTGGCAGATTCAGAAACAGAATCTATAAGTTCCAATTAATTATAATATCCATTACTAGACTTCCAGTTCTTCAATTTGCCTCTCACAAGGTTAAAAAACTAACAAGCTATCTTTATAGTTCCAGGCAACACAGAGTTCAAGTGATCCAGAAGCCTCTCCTGCACAGCCCCAAGCCACTAAAAAGAGATTTGCACTCTAACAGTTTAATATTACTGGGAAAGAAAAGGCTCTGACAAGGCTGCTTCCTGCAAAGCTGACACATTTTAGCAGTCCAAGTACTTTTGCTGACAGAAAATAGGAAAAAACCCAGATAATCAGTCCACATGATATTCAGATGCACTATGACCAGAACCCAAGTGTTGCTATATCACAGTTTCTAAATATTGCACTAAAATTTGCTGAAAAGGAACTTACGCCACAAGATAAGCAATGCCAGCTTAACAGTTGGTGTTCCCTAAAATAAAGGGGTTTGTCTCTTATCTTTCAAATGCTGAATTAAAGTCTCTTCCTTAACAGTAGTGAATTTTTTTGTGCTCATAACCGGGATTCCCTATATTGCCTAACAAATTTCAAGAACTAAACATTCTCCCCCGAAGCTGCAATCCTGTCACAAGACACCCTGTCTGACTGGTTTTCTGAGGTGCACATTTCCTCTTCAGTTTTTCCAAGGTTTCACACAGAAATACAACTTCCCCAAGCTCTGTCTCTCCCTCTCCCACAGAACCAGCCTCTGCCACTGCAGGTTAGGCTGCTCATCAAATAGGAATCAATCCTCCAGGCTGAAAGCATGGCTCACTTGAGAGAAGAGAACAAAGCATTAAAGGATTACAGATAATCCAGCTGCAGTATCAAAAAGCCATGCTACTGATATTCTTGATGCTCCTGTCTGAATGGATTTCTCTTTGAACTCATTCATGCTGCCAGTTCATAAACTTCTGTACTGTGCTCCCTTCCATTCAACAGCCCTCCATCATATTCCTATGGAAACAAGCAAAACAAATTTCTCAAAACACAAAACATCCTATTATTTTATATGGTGTCAATCCTATAAAATCCTATAGTCTTTCAACATGGATTTAGATTCAATTATTTTCCCCCTATTAATATTGAGGAAACTAGGGCTGCAATGACACCTTTGTACTGGACTGCTAAGATCTGTCTACAAGGTCAAGGCTTGTTTACAATCAGAACAGTAACAGCAGTAATAAAGAAATTACTCAAGCTTGGCAAGGGAAAGAATTACAACCTGCAAAATATTTACCCGAAATAATTTAAAAGCCATCCATTTCCACACTTGCTTCTAACGCAGCCCTTGAACAAAAGAGCTTTTGATAAATACCTTCTACTTGGGAAACAGCTAAACCAAATTTAATCAATGCTAATTCTTCTGCATCTCTGGGTTTTTGGCCCCTAGTCTTTAATTCATAATAGCAATTATTATCCCTGAATTACATCATGTCCTTTTAAGGGTAAATCATCTGGACACTGCCAAATTGCTGCTATGCCCCTGACTTTTCAAAAGCGATAAGCAGAAATTTATTTATTCCATAGGAATAGCAGCAACTTTTTAAACTTTTCTGGCCCTTTTCACTGCACTTCCTAGATTTTGCCTTCAATACGTTCTACAAGGAAGTCTTTGAAGACAGCAGATAATCCAAAGAAGTGACTCCCAACGACTTCTGAGGAAACCCAGAAAAGACGGCTGGATCCTGTGTGGGGTTTAGCTGCCAGCAGCACTGCTGATTATGGCAAAATCCAACTGAATTATGTTTAAATTATGCACAAACAGGATCTGTCCCGGTTCCTTTCTAAGGCCACACGTTTCTCAGAACAATTAGTTCACAGAATAAACAACACATTCATATTTTGTTTGTTTAGTTTCAGACATTTGCTTTAGACAAAGCACATTTAACTGCTTTGAGTGCACAGAAATTCATCCATTAAGTTTGTGCATGTTAATAAACTTAATTCAGCTGTCATTTGATGCTTTAAGTGGTAAAGCTGCACATTCACCCTTTTCCTCATTTAAGAGGTTGACTGAGCTCTCACACCAACTCAGCCTCCACATTAGTACAACTTCTACTCCAAACAGATCCACTGTCCTGACAGTTGTTTGGACAGGAAAACCCACATGGCTCTGAATAGATTTAATTTTTATAGCTTGTTTCCCACCTTTTCCTCTAGCTGGCACAAGAGAATAGCACGTCTTGAGAAGGGTTTTAACTTTCCCTCTCAGTCATGAGCACATCATCCAACATACTCCAAAAATCATCATGAAGCTCACACAAGAGTAGCAGTGGGACATCCATTTACTGCACAGACATGCAGTGGTGTGCATAATCCAGAGTTGCCCCATCCCTGGAAATGTTCATGGCCAGGGTGGATTTGACCTCTGAACAACCTGGTCTAGTGGAAGGGTGTCCCTGCCCACAGCAGGCAGTTGGAACAAGATGGTCTTTAAGGTCTCTTCCAACCCAAACCATTCTGTGATTCCACAATTCTTTGAATACCAGCTAGGAATTCCACCAAGCAGTGGACACTGCCTTTCACAGGAAGTACATACAATTTCTTCCCCTAAAAATGTATCTTTTAACTAAATAAAAGAGAAAGGAAAAGGCAGACAACGGGGCATTACAATAGCAGGCACACCACAGAGTACACAAACATTCCCACAGACTGTTTGTAGTAACACAAAGAATTGTTTCCAAGTGTGGTGTTTGCCAATTCACTTGCATTCAGAAGCAGTGAATGTCTAATGATACATGAGTCTTATTCTAAAAGCAGGCTGACCCAAGCAAGTTCTTTGTTTTCCTGCTAACCATTGGCTGGCTGCTAGAACAGGACTTATTACAAGAACGACTTGAGTTTCTGCTTCCCAAAATAATGTTTTCTGCTGAGTCATCAGCCTAAGCCAGAGGGGAGTCTGGTCAGACTGGCAGCCTGAGGACTTACCAATAGAGTCTGGCACCGTGTTAGAGAAACAACATTCATTGGTCTCTTTCTGGATTTATGTCCCAGAGCACCACTGCCTGAGGCCAGGGTTAACCAGTCTGAAGGGATCTTCCCTTCTGGAAGGATCTGCTGTCTTTGTGCCTTAAGGCCTTAGTCATGCAAACACACACATACATACATTCGACTTCAGTGGACTCAAGACTAGAACAACTCAAGCAAAGGGTCCATGCCTCAGATCTGGGATCTTCAAAAAAAGGTGCACAAACACACATACTAGGTGAGAGCACAATATCCTATTGTTCCCTGCTTACTTGGCCACGGTCACTTTTCCAAGTTCCCAGTCCCACGAGAGGCATCTTCTGCCCAGTGTGGAGTGTAACGAAGTCGCATGTTGCAGGCATTTTTGCCTAGAGAATAAAAAGAACAAACAGTTTTGCAGCAATTCTTTAAGTTGCAATAATTTACCTTTTCTGCTCATAATAGCAAAGTGTTCTTATCAAAAAGGAAGGGCTCACAGCATGTCCCAACATCCTCACAATCTATGTTTCTGCTCAAACAGTTAAAAAGAAACTGCATTCAGGATGAGCTCCAAAGCTGGTTGGCAGATTTCAGTTACTTCCCAAGCTCTGCTGCATCCAAAATCATTACTCTTATTCGTTTAAAAAAAACCAACAAAAATAACCAAGAGTAGAAGTATGCAATGTTGGTTGAATATCTGACTATGTAGGAGGAATGGATGTTTTCAAAGTAGAGCATTCACACAGCATACTATCCTAAAATAGGTTTGCCTTCTCAGTGTTGTAATTTTCCTCACATAATTAGGTCCTAGCTGATGGATGTGTTCACACAGAATTTATGCTTTCAATTTCTTGCTTAACTTTTCAAGCCAAACTTCTGTAGATTTAACAGCAGACAGCAAACAGCACACTTGTTTTTCAGAGAGACATAAAAGACCAGTTGGAATGATCCTGACCTGAAGGCCATTGTACACCAAGGAGCTGGGAATCCCTGTAACAGTTAACCTGAGTAGGTCCAGGCTTGTCTTGTGCTGCACTTCATGCACAGCCTTGTGCTGTGGGATGCACAGGCTGCAAGATAAGCTCAGCAGTGACCTGTAACAGGGGAGTCTGCAGGGAGCTCACACTTCGTACCTGCAATTATGCCACCTCCGTGTCCTTGGCTGTATCTAACAATGCAGGAAGTTCTCCTGCAAGCATCCTTTCTGTTTGACAGTACAAGTGATGAATAGAGGTGTTTTCTTGTAAAAGAATCCCTAGCAGTTCAAGTGACCAAAACAGGGTAACCCCTGCTATGGACAGGGTGTGCACACTGTGCTGTGTGAGATCTGCTCAATGCTGCACAACTCGGGGCTCCCAGCACCTGAAGGGATGCACAGTTATCAACACAGTCCTCTTTCTTTAAAGAGTTAGCTCTAAAAAACAGCATTTGAGATGATACTTTAGAGTCTGTGTGCCTTGCTTATCAGGATTGTAATAGGCCAGCACCTCCTGGTGCAAGACAATAATTACACCAAACCAGCAGCCTTGGATTTGCACTGAGCTAAGTCCAGCTATTACTGATGAACCAAACTGCAGGTGTACATCTGTTTTATTGGGGTAGGAGGTCAGAGAAGGCAGGATGACAGTGCCAACAGTATTCTCTTCTACTCTGACCTTGCATAGCCATTTTGTAGCCAGCTACATACAAGTGGGTGCTGTTTACCGGAATTTAGGTGCCTAAATAAAAATGTCTTCTTTCACCATGCAACACAACTAAAAACTTCAGGCTTTTTGATTCACTTTGGCCTATAATACAAATAAGATACCAACTATATGCTTTACACAACCATGTTATGCAATCATCTTAAAGGTAAGAGTTCAGCCCAGAAGACAAGGTACATGTTTAATCAATAACTAACATCAGCACATTTTTTAAGAACCATCTTGTTTCATGTAACATTGCATATAAACACTGCAGAGAAATTTAAACTATAGCCTCTGGAAGAATGGAACACATCAGAATGGCAAACGCTGGAAAAAAATGTGTTAATTAATACTTTCCATTCAGATTCTTCCCTAAAATAGGGGATTTAGGAGAATCACATTTATGATGCTAGCCATAATTATTCAGTTCATTAAAAAGCTAGAAGCCTCTTCTTAGAAGTGCAGAGCCAAAACAAACATAAAAGCAAACTAATTCTGGACAAGTAAGATGTGGTTATGGCTTAACATCACCAACCTACTGCCACATTCACATAAAAGAATTAAAGCTCAGAGTAATTCGAGAACAGTGTAAGGCTGGGATGCAGCAATAACCACAGTAACGCAAACTACCCCTGTTCATCAACCCACAGCTACAGCTCATCTTTAACCTAAAGCAAGGATTCTTCCAGCAGTAAAACACCCATAGCTATGCATCCATTAATATGTATAGATATACAAATAGGTACATACTGGCAATATTTAAGTCACTGCTACTGAACCGCTTCTGCCACACAGATCAGGGGTAACCCCTCTATTTTGGCTCCGCCAGAGGCGCCGAGCGCGCCCACCTGCCCCTTATCGGAGCGGCGCAGGGCGGGCCCGCCCGGCGCGGGGGGCGATAGGGGGGCGATAAGGCGGCCCCGCAGCCCCCACAGCGCTCCCGCACTCACCGCTGGCACCGACCGCTGCTACCGCTGCTGCTCGGCTCGGCTCGGCTCGGCCCGGCCCGGCCCGGCCCTTCCGCTTCCGCCGGGAACGCGCCGCGGCTTGGGGCAGCGCCGGTGGCCCCTGACGGGTTCAAATGTGAAAGTCCAGCGGTGGGGGTTCAGTGGGGCTGAGTTGCCCTCAGGGCTCTGCCCCCGGCGGCGCAGCCGGGCCCAGCCCCGGCGGGGCTTCCCGCCACCGACCCGCTCCCCGTACCTCATCGGGCCCCCGCCACCGACCCGCTCCCCGTACCTCATCGGGCCCCCTCATCGGGTTTGCCCCGCTGATCTTTATCGTGCCCTCCCGGCCCGGTTCCCGTCGGGAAGCTCAGGCAGCCCAGCCTCGCCGCTCCCGCCGAGCGGTGAAGTGATAAGTACGATGGGCTGCACCACACGGGGGGAAGCGACAAAAGACGACCCCGGCCCGTAAATTCGACAAGAAGCGTTTGCGTCTCCCCGACTGCTGTTTGTCGTGGCCTCCTGCAGCCGTTTGCACTTGTAGGAAGGCTGAATTTACCCAGGTTTATTTGCAGCCCTAAATAACAGGAATCCAGGGAAAGTGTAAAGCCGATTGCACTCGTTTTGCTTCAGCTTTTGTGGTCAACGGTGCATGAAGGGGAAAAGGTGGCACTTCCCGAGGAGGCTGGGGTTCCTCTCCTTGCAGGTGGCCAGGAATGCATTTTCTTGTTTGCTCGGGACCGCAGTGAAGTTAAAGCAGGCTCATTCAGCTGAGTGCTTTTACTGCTGGGCAGGTGCAGCCCTGCTACTGGTAAGTCAAAGCTTTCCCCTGGAGCAGACTTTGGCCTGTAATCGAGAAACAACTGTGCACCCCATCTCAAACACAACTGAAAAAAAGATAATCAGTTTTGACTTTTACTCCAGGCTTTCATCTTTACAGCAATTTATAAACATTCAGAACTCAGAAAAGAGTAAGATTAGATCAGAAATAAGGCAATAGATACCTCTGGTGGGGCTTTGAAGAGCCTGTTACTTATTTCCAGAAAGATAAAACTGCTGCAGATTCTGTCTTTGCTGTTCTGACTTGAACTGCTCAGGAGGCTTAAAGGCACAAAGGTCAATTAATCTCTTAGGCATGCATGTGACCAGATTTTTCTGTTGCACAGCCTGTTTTGACAAAATAAAGGAAAGTGGAAAAAAAGTGCAAGGACAAGACAACAATTATAAGTAACAGGAAGTAGGAAATGAAAGAATAAAAGAGGAGGAATCACTGCTGAATTTGATTTACTTTTATGGAGACCCTGTCAATCACACATCCATTTGAAAATCCACAATATTCAAGCAAAAGAAGACACTTGAATTATACAAATTTCACATATAAAATCTTCAACAAACCTCAGCCTCCAGTAATGTCATGGGGAGCAAAAGAGAAAAGGTAAGGATGACTAAAACATTTTGTCATCAAAAGGCAGTGATTATCCAAACGTACAGTAACAGCTTGCTAATTGAAACAATAAAAGATATGCAGAGAAGGAAGAGGTAATGCAAGATATTTTGACCTAGAAATATGGTCTTCACTTGATTCAAACAAGGGAAACAAATATGTGCATTGTATATTTAATGATATGCAGTTGTTTTCATTAAAGTGATTGTGCAGCAGCTGCTAGTGCATAAATACCCCATGGCTTGGGAACTTGTCAGTTGTTGACTTTTCAGCTGACTTTCTGCATACATTAAGTTAAATTGTCCCCACATGGCCAGGACTCGACTCTGACTGTGCCAGTGCCATGGTAGTACCATGTGTACGTAGGAGGTTTGGTATGTTCAGGACTCAGAGGACTTTCGGCACATGCAGTGATGAACTCCACAGGGAATGTGTGGGGGTGTCCCAACGCGCTGGCTTTTGAGGGCATGCAGGGACTACCTCTGCTGTGTGCTCCAGGGGCGTGCACAGTGTTGTCAAATCCATTACTGTTCCAACTAAGTTTATCTTACTCTGGAAATCTTTGATACACTTACACAAAACCATTCTGTAATGCATGGAAACCCAAATGTGTGGTAATGTTCTGAAACAGGTCCCATTTCTTTGCCTTTCTTTTTACACACAGCAGGACGTTTGTTTTTCCCATCAGGGGCCCATTCCCAACCAAGATACATGGGAGATACTGTGATCAAAATGATGGATGTAAAAGCTAGCTTGGCTCCCAGTTTGGGTAGTTTCAGCACTCTGGCACTGCAGGGCCTGCCAGTTCCTCTTTGTCGATAGATGAAGTACTTACTGTGTCCCTGTCTGTGTGGATGGGTGCAGAGAGGCCTGCACTGGGCTCTGATGCTCCATGCTAATCAGGTACAAGCTGATCCTGTCTGGCAGCTATTTTAACAGAACACGACACCACAGTTACGCTGCTGTGTGGAGAGGAGAGGTGGGGAGAGAACTCCATCCTTCCAGCACCTGCAGGGGTAGACGTGCCCTTTCTTTCCTGGAAAACATAATTGTTTTAATCTAAGTAGTGTCTTACATGTAAAGATTGAAAAAGGGTACAGAAACGCAGGTGCTCACTGAACAAGGAGTGGCCCTGACAATTTATTATTGCAAAACCTTCAAAAACTGATGTCTGGAAAGAAAAGCTCAGAAATTAATCAAAAGTAATGAGGCCATGGACATATGAATGGAAAGGCAATGCTTATGGCACAAACCTGGAACAAACTGCAGACCATACTGGGTATATTGTGCACCTGAAAGTTTGAGAAATGAGCATAAGAGGCATTAAAGGAGTCAGAAACCATGAGAAAGTCATTACTGCTTTGTCCATTGGTAAACATGCCAGTTGGGCTACATTGTTCTAGAGGTTTTAATTAGGACTGCCTGACCTTTTAGGAGTTAATCTGTTCACAGGCTCATTGGCCTGAGGTGATGGGGAGGTACAGACAGGTCTCAATATATAGACCTCAATTCTCATGACAACACTGATGTTAAGAAAGTAGCAAACTTCTTCCTGTAAAAAGATTAAGCATGCTATAGCAATAGAAGTAGATAAATTAGTTGCATGAACGTGAGTGCAGATTTTTTCCTGAGTACACATATGCATGTTATTTACTTTCATTATTTAAGGATTAATTTAATCCGGTCCCAAAACGAGTAATCTCTGGGTGAACCACCACGTGGGTATGGTCACCCAGCAACACTACACAGTGATCTTGACTATAAACATTTAAAGTTTGTTAATCCTTTGTGGTTTTCTCCTCATTACAATTTATAATCAAGTTTTAATGGATATAAGAAACACAACTAAAAACTGCAAAACAGACAAGTGAAAATCAGTTGGTGAACCACATTTATCACTTTTAACAAAAGCAAGCATTTTTGTCCTTGATATGGCTTAATGACCTTTAATATTAATTATTTAATAAAGCTTTCACATTTAAATTCAGAATTTGGCCCTCAAAAAGTACCATACTGCTTGTTCACTCTTGGATTCAAAGACCATGCTTGTGAGGAATCACCGAGGCTAAACGTCCCTCACAGCAGCTTCAGTGGTGAATGATGCAAAACTCCCTAAAGTAACTGTATCTTCCAAGGGTTTCCATCCCGCCACTGAAGCTCAACGATTAGACTTTAAATTTAGTTTTCATCTTTCTTTTGCTGACTTGCATGACTTGGATCAGTGTTCCCATTGATGGAGAAGAATCAATGAAAGCCTTGGGAACGAGCGTCAGGGAGAAGGGGCAGTGGGTAATGCAGAGAGAGAGGATGGAGATTTGACACCGCACCTCTGTAACACTGCGAACACACATTGCTCTGTTCGTGGGAGGATTCGTTTTACTTCTGTCAATGGACAACACTTAATTCACATGAATGACACGCCAGTAACCCCTTACTCTCCCTCAAAGTCCTGCGTACCCTCCGAGGACTTCGAATAATCATAGCTCGGTCAATTAAGGCACTAAAAAAGCAATCGCTTCTCGCACCAAGGCCATAAATCGTTTGTAGCCGCGGCATTGGATATTTCCACGGCACCTCCCGGGACTCTCTCCAGAGGATGATCTGCGTCCGTTTGCGCCCCGATGGCCCCGATCTGCCAAGTCATGCTGCCCTTGCAGGCGCTGCCGCCCTCCCCTCCCCGCCGCGTCCGCTCGCGAGATCCGCGCTCCTATAAAGGGGGTGGCGCGGCTGCCTTGCCGCAGTTGGTGTTGCGCTGCTGCTGCGTGTGGGGCACCCGGTCCGTGTTCCGAGTAAGTGTGCGGGGTCGCCGGGGGTTTTGCACAGTGTTTTGGGGTTTTTAGGGTTTTTTTTTTGATTTTTAAATTTCGTTTTAGTTTTATGTGCTTTTTTTCGTTACTATTTTGGGTGGGTTTTTTGTTTTCTTTCCCCTCCCCCCTCTGCGCAGATGCGCCCTTGAGCGAGGCGCGCAGGGCGAGTCCTTGCTTCCCGCGTCCCGCTCCCGAAGGATCGCATTGCTGCGGCTGCCGCCTGCTCCCCGTGTTCACTTTTCCCTGGTTTTGGTTTGGGTTTTTTTGGCGGGGAGAGCGGGCAGATAAGTCCTTCCAACGCTCCGGCCTTTATCAGCGCTGCGCGGGGAGGAGCCGCGGGGGGAGCGCGCAGGGCGCCTGCCGGGAGCCGAGCGGCCCCTTCCCCCGAGCAGCGCTGCGGCATCTCCCTTCTAAGCCTTAAAAAAACCCCAAACCCGAGCGCTGGATGCGGCTCGGGGAGGTGCAGGGGGTGGGTGCCCCTGTCGCAGAGCGGTGCAGCGGCGGCCTGGGCGCGGGGCAAGGCTCGGAGGTCGCCTCGGAGCCCCTCGGGCACCACGCGTGCCGCGTTCCGTGCGCGATCCCCGCGCTTCGGAATCGCCCTCCGAGCGCGGCTGCGGTGGCCTGACCGCGTTTTTGTCGGTCTGAAGGTGGCAGAGTGGGAGGCTGATGGTGCGTTTTGAAACGGCCTTTCGCTTTTGTTCAAGGCACCCTAAAGGTATGAAATTGCTCGTTCAAGAGAGCAGGCCTGGCTTGTTATAATTGCAGTTTGAAGATAATTGAGGCCGTCTGCGGCTATGAGCAACGAAGATACTCTGGTCGGATTCGAATGTATTTGGTTTACGGTGCTCATTCTGCTTTCCTCCAGAATGAAAGGAAGTAACAATGATTCTGTGGTCTGCTCCTCTGCGGGTTAGGAAATGCTGTGGCTAAAAATCCGAGCAGAACACGCGCTGATCCCGCACGGAAAAGCAGAAGGGTTGGCAGGTCACAGTGGGTGCTCTGAGGAAAGCACACGGTTCTTTTGCAGCGCGAGGCAACCAATATCTCCTGCCAATATTAAAATATTTTAATGTTACCAGAAATGAGCAATAACTTGTAGTTTAGAAAGGGTAAGTATCAACGAGCAGTCTGACCTTGAATACCTAGGGAAATACTCCAGGGGATTGCTGATGGAGCAAATATAGAAGGACTGGCATAGTACTGAGCAAAAGGATGACCTTGAGCTTGGATAAGAGAAAAGAATGTAATTCAGTGATAAAAATGTGGGGTCGTGCACTCCAGGCCGAGCAGCTCTTGCTTATAAGATCAAACTCACTAGTTGGAGGCATCTCAAATAAATACTATGCAATGGCTGTTCCCACATCCCTCTTGCAGAACTGCACTTGGAGAACCACAGCTGCTTTTGTGGGTACAGGATTCTCGATGTCCTCCTGCAAGGCGGCTTCAGTGCATCCTGGCCACCACACTCTCTCCCAGTCTGCTGCAGTTAAAGGCTAAAAACCCTTGGATGAACATGGGGATAAGGAGCTTTGTTGCACAAGGCAGTTAGAAATGCTGAATGTGTGGGTACTTCTCAAAATGAAAACTGAGAGGTGGATCATTACTGTCAGGATGTGCAAGAGAAACTTTCAAAAGCAAAACCGTTGCTAAAAAGGCCCACCTATGTGGGTTCAAAGCTAAATGTTTGACTTGTGGGCTCGTTCTCCAGGAAAAAAGTGGCTGGCAAGGGGGAAGGAGCCAAGAAATGAGGTGCTCTCAACCTTTTTTAGAACAGACTTAGTGCCTTGCCGGCACAACTTGGAACAATCCTTGGCTCTTGGCTTTCCTCAGCAGCATGAGAGTCATGCTAACCTTTGAGGTGTTTTTTTATCTCCGAGGCAGCCAGTGCTGCAGTGTGTAGAATGAAGTGAAATAACTTTTAAGAATATTTTGTGATCTGCGGAAATTAGCTCTATAGAGTTGCCTATTTGAAAGATTATGCTCTGGAAGTCTAAAGTGTTGTACTGCATTCCCAGACTGAGCAAAAATACTGCACAGGGTGTATTACAGATGACAAGCTTTTGGGGCAGACAGCCAGAAGTAGAGTTCTCTTGTCCTTGTGTACCCTTTTATTCTTTTTCAATAGACTTAAAGGGGAAACAACCTGGCTGTACGGATTTAGACTTGGTGAAATTGTAATTAACATAGACTGGGGATTTCCATGTATACCAGGAGTTTTTCTGGTTGCAAATCAAAAAGGGTTGAGTTGTTCAAAAGGTTAAAGTGTAGTTATGCAGAGCACTGTTCCCTGGGGATTAACAGAAGTTATTTTCTTTCAGAATCAACAGGAAGATCAAGTTTGAGGTCTTAAACTCCCTTGTGAAATTGAACAAGGTTCTTCTCATTGAAAGTTCTAAAAAACAGACTTTCTACTCCTCTACCAAGTGGAATGGGATGGTTTTCTGAGTACTAAAGCTCTAGACTAGCCCTTTCCCAGACTCTGAGCTGTTACTGGTTAGATAACCATTACTGTATCTTTAGGAGGCCATAAGCCATACATTTTGAAGGGCTGGCAATCTCTGTAGTGGCTCAACTACCCAGGTGACAAAACTCATTTAACACTTAAGCCTTGTTCCAAGACCAAGTGCTGATAAACTGTCTTTGGTGTTCAATCTAGGTTGAATAAATCCTTACTTCCAGGTGCAGATGTGCTACCATCTAAACTGTATTGGTGTTAACTCCTGTCTAGGTTAAATCAAGATGTCTTCAGGAAAGGCTTTCATTGGAAAACCAGCCCCTGACTTTACTGCCACGGCTGTAATGCCAGATGGACAGTTCAAAGACATCAAACTCTCTGACTACAAAGGTGAGTTCATGTGCTTCTCTAATGACACTGATAGTCTGGCCATAGGAAGGAGTGAAGGATATCTGAAGATACATCTTGATTTGGTTTTGAAATAATAGTGACCACTTGGCAGTGGACTAAAGATCAGAACTTGTGCAGTGGTGGCTGGAGTATACTTAGAAGGCTGTCAGCAGCATGACTGAATGTCCCAGCTGTGATAACTGTTACCAGTGAGCATAAAACTCCTCTAAACTGTTATCTTGCATCAGGCTCATTGCCCTGTGTATCATACTGAGACTGGTGTAACATTTCCAGACTGTGGAACAGCAACATCTTCTGTCCCGTCTTTGTCAATGGAAAGTAAATTCTTTCGTCTAACCAACAAAGTCCCTTTTTCTAGAGTGCTGGCAATATGTTTGCTTTGCCAAAAAAAGCTTAACTGAAAGCAAAGGGAAAGCCTGAAGTAATCAAGTACTCATGTTGATGGCTTTAGAAATACATTTCTAATGATACTGCAGGCTGCATGAGGTTGATGAGTAGGTATAGACTACTTACCTACTCAGTTAAAATGTCTCCTTGGCTGGTAGCCTTTCAGATCTGTGCCATTTCTCTGTTTGGGATCAGCTGTGGGGTCTTCTGGTATAGCACACCCAGAGGTGGACTTGGGGCAGGCCTATGGGAATAGACCCAGGAAACAGGCATTCCCTGATAAATTTGACATCCTGGGTTTGGGGGCTTCAGTTGGGTAGGGTGTTAAGGTGCATGGTTGTTTTTGTTCTGGTGTTTTGATGGGGTTTTTTGTTGGTTTGTGTTTTCTTAAAAGACTAAGAGAGATTAACTGGTTGTACTGCTTTTCTAGGAAAATATGTTGTGTTCTTCTTCTACCCCCTGGACTTTACTTTTGTCTGTCCAACTGAAATCATTGCTTACAGTGACAGAGCTGATGAATTCAAGAAAATCAACTGTGAAGTAATTGGAGCTTCTGTTGACTCTCACTTCTGTCACCTTGCCTGGTAAGAATCAGCCTTTTAACCCAACAGACTGTTCTGCCTGGCCTCAGTTCTTGCAGGAACTGAATCCTGAGTGTATTCAGAGGCACTTGGTAGTATTGGTAGTGCCAGGTGCTTCTGAACAGAACTGAGCATACTGGTCATCAGTTCTTTTGTTGCCTCATGGCAGATTGAGTATGATATTGCAGAAAGGATCAACTTCTCTTGTACCTTTAGCCTTCATTCTGAACTGCCCATCTTTTTAACATGTAAACTTTTCTACTTTTAGGATCAACACTCCTAAGAAACAAGGGGGTTTGGGCACTATGAAAATCCCCCTGGTTTCTGACACAAAACGTGCCATTGCCAAAGAGTACGGAGTGCTGAAGGAGGACGAAGGTATTGCCTACAGGTAATGTGCCAGAGGTGAAGGAGCTGATAAAGTTGTGTTGCAATACACGGACATGTCAAATGAACACAGCTTGTGTGCACTTGAACACCTGCAGCCAGCCACAGCTGTTGGCTGTTCTAGGTGTAAACTCCTGCAAGCTGTCAGGCACTGCTACAAGGGGAGACACTCCTTGGTTCTCTGTGGTGCTTAGGCTTCCTGTGCTTTTAAGTTAAATTCTGCTTCCCTTTAGATTGCCTGCTGCACAGGGCAGGAGTCTCACGCAGGTGAGCTGCAGACATTGGTAATGTAAGACCTACATAGTCATGGAAGTGATTACAGGTATTTAGTCTAGTGATCAAAGTATGGATTAATTAAACCCCAAGTCTTTAGGCAGCTGTTCATAGAAGTTGCTGAGGGAGCTGAACTTCTGCTAGCTCTTAACCTGATGCTGGAGGACTGATGAGCTGTTGCTTGTTGTCTTTTTTGAGAACAAGGTATAGTGAGGTTTTTTTAATGTGAGAATGTCTCTCCTTGAATTTGCTTTTTCCTTGGGTTTCTCTTCCTTTTTTTTTTTTTTTTTTTTTTTTTTTTTCTTTTTTTTTTTCCCTAGTAGTATCTTTCTTAAATAGGAAGCACTTCTCTCCTGTGTCACTGCTTTGACTTGCCTGCTGTCCCTCCTGGTTCCTGTTGGGCTTTCAGCTGCTACTGTTTCATTGCCGTGCATACACCAAGGTGTCAGTTCTAGGAAGAGGTCACAGTAATACCAGGTGGCACGGTGCCATAATCAAATACTGAACCTGAGTTTTTGAAACTCACGTCACTCTAATCAGCCTTTCAAAAGCTGTCCTTAACTTCAGGGCTGGTTTTTGTTTGTTTTTAGGGGTCTGTTCATAATTGATGAGAAGGGGATCTTGAGGCAGATTACAATCAATGATCTTCCTGTTGGCCGTTCTGTTGATGAAACCCTCAGACTTGTCCAGGCCTTCCAGTTTACAGATAAACATGGAGAAGGTAAGAGTGCTTTTTAATTTAATATTTTCTCTAAAGAACAGTATTAACTAGGCAGGTTAAATTGAGGGTTACTTAAAGATAGTACATGTATCAATCTGTGCACAGCAGGTAAGTGTGCCTGTTGAAATGCAGCTGGTTCTGTAAATCTGCTTTTTGAAGGACACCATAATGCTTCATCCTGTTCCAATTAATTGTCTATTGAGTACTTGCTCATCCTGAGATTTCACTTAAATCAATTTGGTGATGAATGTCTTGTCAAGCACATAGCAGTTGTCTCTTTCAATTAGGCACAGAAAAAACTTGAGACAGGAATTAAGAACATGTAATAATTTAGCCTGCAAGAGTAAGCATGACTTAGATTCTGCTCTCAGATTTGGTAGGTTGAGACCATCAGTACTAATGTAGTGTTTTATGCAGTCTGTTAGACAAAGTACTTAAATTCCCAGAAAGTCTGCTTATCTTTTTGTCAATATATAGTGAGGAGAAAATGGGTGAGAGTCTCTGTCCCCATAGTTCAGGAGTAATAACGTGTTTGAGACTGGCAGCTTTTCTGCAGGAATGATAGAAAAAAAAAAGCACTGCAGATGAAAAGTTAGAACCAAGTTATGGAAACTCAAAATTGCTATGCAGGTGTTAGTAGTCTTCAGTTGCAATTAACTATTAATGACATGTGTTGCTGCTGGTCATATTTAATGTGCTTCAGAAGTGGTAAATCAATGGCAGGTTTTATTAAAAGGAGATGTCCCAAACATTTGATGATGGAGCAGTCACATGTCATGCAAATGAAGCCTTTTGGGGTTTACTGTGCCTTTGAGTAGTCAAAACCTGGCAAAAGGTTTTACTTAAGAACTTTAGGACTGCAGTCACGTCTAAACCAGGACAGACCAGAGTAAGATGTGTAGCAACACTCAGAAGCTGAGCATACTATGGCTAAAATTGTCAGTCCTGAGTGGAGCAAGCTTCTCATCCAGCATTCCATGGCTGTAAACAAGGAACACTGTCCAAAAAGTGCTGCTCAAGGAGCTGCTGCAAGTTTGAGACCATGCAACCTCTGCATCATGGTGGCTTTTTGATAGCCATGTTGGGGAACCAGTGACAGTTTAACGCTTTTTCCCCTGCCCCATTCAACTGGAGAGCTGGACCAGGGTGGATTAAAGATAAGGGGAATACAGACTTGGCTGGATCCAAGGAGATAAGTGTAGTGTGGTATTAGAGCCCTTCTGACCTGAGCTGCTGCAGTTAGTGTTACCTTTGGTGTCAAACTTCCCTGAAGCTTTTAAGTAGGGCTGGGAGAGGTGCTTGTGTAAAGGACCCACTGTTGCCTGGGCAGACACCTGGTTCCTTGGGTTGTTACTATTTGTTTACTGGCTTTACTTGGGTCCCAGTAAACAAATAGAATCAAGTAAAATAAACTGAGCATAATGTGACACTGAATGCAATGTATGTTGCAAAGACCTGTGCATGTTCTGAGTTGCTACTTTGCTTTAATGTTGTGTAAAACGTGTTCTGCAGGAGCAGCTGGTAAGACTTAAACATTCTTATCATTTCAGTGTGCCCAGCTGGCTGGAAGCCTGGGAGTGACACAATCAAGCCTGATGTTCAGAAAAGTAAAGAGTATTTCGCCAAGCAGAAATAAACATTCAGCCTGAGTGGAAACTAGTATGCCTTACATAAAGAGCAAGTATCAGTTACTGAACTTTGATTAAGTCATTGCATCTGAGTCAAGGGATCATGTAATAGTTATAAAACAGTAACTTTTTTACTTGAAGGAAAGTTTGTCCTGTTGACAGTACCTTCATAGCAAATCCTAACGATCAGTATCTGTACATCAAGCCCTGTTGACCTTAGTGACAATGCCGTGTCTGTGGTTAGCCATGTGTTACATAGAGCAGTGGTATCCTTTTGTAACTCTATTAAACTTGTGAAAAGAGCATACTGTCTACTGTTCTTGTGTGTAGTCATCAGGAGACCTGGGGGCAGTGCAGGCTGCACTTCTGAAAGCTCTCTGTAGGCATCTTGAGTCCTGTTTTACTGCAGCGCCATTAGAATGGAGAGAAAAAGACTTGGTTTTCCTGTTGAAGTAATAAAGTACTCCTCACACTCTTCATGACTTTGCTGCTAGGTAGAGGATCAGGCTGTCAGGCTTAGGCTCTGGGCACTGTAGTTATTGTTTGGAGCATAATGTGACTGACAAAGGTGGGGCGCACCTTTTTATGCACCACGTCACCTTAGTCATTCTGGCATCTACTTTAGTCAAAACTGACAGTGTATGCTAAATTTCTGGGAATCCAACATTGAGTTTGAATGCTGTCTGTATGGGAGTGGAATACTGGGCTTTTCTGGAAAGCAAACTTCCTTGGATATACAACATTCATCCCCAGTCTTTCCTACTACATGTCATAGGGGTGATAATATGCCAGTTATCCATTAGCTTGTAGTCATATGGTTTAGATCAAAAGGGTGGCATTATAAAATCTGGTTCTCAGGTGTGCTCAGCCTTGTCTTTAATCTTTGCATTTCAAGTGGTTATGTAAAACTAGAGCACATGACTGGCCTTGAGTTATACCAAAGCTGTGACTGCTGTGGAGCTTCATAGTTCAAGGTGGCTTGTGACAGTGCTGAACTTCAGAGCCAAGGATTTGGGTAGTGAGCTCTTGCCTAACAATGTAAGGGAGTTAAAACCCTGTGATCCTTATGTACCTGTAAAGATTAAACTCCTACCAGACCTTGTAACCATCTTCAGCTCAAGTCATAAACAAGTTCTGTCCTGCTTGAAGTCAGCAACACCAAACGTGAGGCCTAGGGCTACTTCTGTCACTCAGAAGTGAAAGTTGTAGGTCTTGAGTAGTAAGCTTGTTTTGTACAGCTGCAAAAAGTATGTGGCAGAAGCCTTAGTACCAAATACTTCAATAACAACTAAAATAGCTAATCCCCATGAAGATACGTGAAAGTAATGTTTAGCTGGATAATTTTGCTTAGTTTTTAAAAAATCCAAAGTCTCAAGATAACAAATGAGGCCATCTTCCCAGGAAGGCATTGATAAGTAATAGGAGCATTTTTATGGTTCAAAGTAAAATGAATTTAAATTAGTATGGCTGAGTAAGAAGTTATCAAACTTTTCTAGCAAGTGAAAAGGAGTAAAGTTAGGGCTAAGCTAATGTAAAACTTACCTTTATTAGTTGTTATATTAGCCTTGAAATGTAAAATTGATTATAGCAGTTACTTGGAGGGTACAGTATTAGCACGGCTTAGATCTGTGAAATGGGGATCTTTAACCTGATGATGTGACTCCAGTGACTTCTGCCCTTATTCAGAAGTAAAGCTACACCTGATTCCACTGGGCTATTACATCATAGAACCATTGATGTGGGAAAAGACCTCTAAGATCATCAAGCCCAAATGTTAAGAGCACAGCCATGTTCACTATGTCCCCAAGTGTCACATCTACGTGGGGTTTTTAATACTTGCTGGATAATAATTGCACCACTTCCCTGGGCAGCTTGTTTCAATGCCCAGCCACCCTCTCAGTGAAGAAATTTTTCCTAGTATCTAATCCAAACCTACCCTGGTGCAAACTGAGGCCATTTCCTCTTGTCTCATTGTGTGTTACTTGGGAGAAGAGACTGAGCCCACCTCGCTACACCCCCCTTTTAGGTAGTTGTACAGAGTGATTTCATAGCTGCTCTGTCACCTAACCCTGGACATAGAGATAAAGGGGTTCTCTGATGTTCTGCTCTTGAACCTCTCTCCCAAAAGGGAATCTTTATGTGCCCATCCCAGGCCCTGGGAGGAAGGTGAGGATCTGAGGGTGGCTCCAACCCCAGCAGCTGCTGTGTCCTCCTGTGCCTGCTGTCAGGAGGAGAGGTCAGAGCTGCCCTGACAGCACATCTGGGCATTGGAGTGTCCTGTAGAAACACCCCTTGTTTTCATTTCTTCATCCCACTCCTCTGGTGTGAGGAGTTTCCTTTGTATGCTGTGATTTCCCATGTGTGCTGCCCACCTTGAGTTCCCACACTGGGAGGCTCCAAACTGTACCTGCTTAAACATCAGTCACAGGTGAGTGATGATACTGTGGAAACTGGAAACAGCCAAGAAACAAAATCCCTGGAGATTAGGAACTGTATTACATGCTTGCACCAAATGATTGACAGTGGGAATCAGTTCAATTAAACAATTTTTTTTTTATTCTTCAGCCACATGAGTCATTCCTGGGAAGGTTTGCCATGCTGTCATTTTAATATTTACATTAATTACATTTCCAAGAGCATGACACACAAAAAATGTGTAACACAAAACTTCTTCAAACCGAGAAGAGTCTAAGTTTATTTCTTTGTTTAAACTCTATTGATTCAGATGTAGCTTGGAATCTCCAGTGAAGTGTTTGGGGGCTTACACCCCACTTCTTACATTGTGACACCTTAGACTGGTGTAATTTTTATGATATTCAAGTAACTACAATCCTCATTTATTGAAGGGGTTTTTTTTTCCGTATACCAAAACGCGTATTTTATTTTCATTACAATTATGAACTGCTTTTGCTTTCACAATCGACAGGTGCCATATTTCCCAGTGAGCTAAAAACCCATCAGCAGTGCTTGAGTTTGACAGGATGGGTAGCTGCCTAGTGGGATTTTCCCTGAAGATGTAAATCAGAAAGGCTAGATGTGATATTTGCTATTTTTTTAAATGTGTGAGTGACTGCACATCTATTTTCCTAGTTTGGGTGCTTATTATAAATACAACCTTTATTCATTCATTTCTTTAGAATAACTTAGAATAGTCAGGTGAAGGGAAACTGAAATAAATCTTACTGTGTCTCTGTCCTAGATCTCTTAATTTGTAGCTGATTGCTGTGATTCCTGGGGATTTATGTAACCACTCCTCAGGTGGACAGGGGAGAGAAAATAGCGTGGAAGGCTCGTGGGTCGAGGTAAGGACAGGGAGAGATCACTCACCAGTTACTGTCTCAGGCAAAACAGGCTTTGGGAAATTGGCTTAATTTATTACAAATCAACTCAGAGCAGGATAATGAGAAATAATGAGGCTGCAGGGGAATCTCTGCTCTGGAGCACCTCCTCCCCCTCCTTCACTGACCTTGATGTCCACACAGCTGTTTCTCTCACATTCTCCACAATTGTCCCCCCTGCTTCTTAATTCTGTTATCCCAGAGCTGGCTGGCACAGGCTCCCTTGGGAACAGTGGAAGCTTCGAGGAGCTTCTCACAGAAGCCACCCCTGTAACCTCCCCCTGCTACCAAACTTTGCCACACAAACCCAATGCACGCACACTGTGTTCTCCCATATTATCTAAAATTAAGAAATGTTATTCCCTCATGTTTGTGACAGATATTTGCAATTAAGCTGTCAGATAATAGCATTGGTATAGAAGCAACAGGATTTTTCTGGTATGTGTAATACAAAGCTGTGCATCAGACATAAATTCTATATATTACATGTTCATCTTGGCATACATAGGATGTGACCTTCAACATACAGAACCTAATCTTCACTAGATTTTGTACAACTTCTATGAGTTTATTTCAAAATTAACAACTGCATATTTATATTTAGATGCGTATAAGAAAAAATTGCCTGTTAATGTTTAAAGAATTATCACTTTCTTACAAAGTGAGTTTCTCAGTAGTTTTGAAAAACAGTATAAAAAGCTACTAATTTTTAAATGTACTATTTTCTTAACAAATACTCCAGCCTTTTTATCAGGCCTTTGTTGAATATGTTATGGGATTATCCAACAAATCGATACAGTTCAAAGAACAAAAGCAAGTATTTTATATCTCACAGGTATTGCAAAATGATGCCCTTTGGTTAGGAAAGCATGTTTGCAAAAGCCCAATGAAATCAGCTTTTAGTAATGTTGTACATCAACATAACAGTTATGTAAAGATTATGTTAAAATAATGGGGTTTATTGTATCAATAGTCTGAAAAATATATTGTATTAACAGTCTGAAATTTTCAGTGTTCAGTATTACATGACAGTCTGCAAATGTATATTCTGATGTATATTGTTAAACAGATGGAGGCCTTAAACCAGAAATGTCCTGGTTCTAATTTGCAAAAGGTGAAATGAGGTAAGTGCAGAGTAGTGGAATGCAGCACGCTTGGACAATTAATTCAGAAGCGTGTTACAGCTATTATTGTCTCCTTTTTTTTTTAAATACAATTTAATGGTACATACAAAAAGAACACTGAACCAGGAAATCAAAGAAATAACAGCTATTTTTTACTCATGAATATAGTAGCTCTATTTTTAATCCTAGAAAAGAAAAACCAGGAGTTTGCCTTTAATGTACAGTCAAACAACTCTGCATTACCAACAGCTCTGTGCTGCACACCCCTGGGTGGCTGCAGAACAGGCTATGAGTTGTTTGCAGCGTTCCTGAACAAGAGCTGAGCCTGGGAAGCAATTCTCACCACACCTAGTGATGAAAGGTTTGGACTTCCATGTGAAATTTGGCTCTTTCACCTGAAACTTAAATCACTGTGCATATAATGGGGACACGTGTCTGAATTTAGAATGTTTCTGTGCAAGAAAGCATTTGAGCACAGATATGTGACTAAATATATGTGAAGTCATTAAGGTTGCACTGTCCTCTCAAACTGAGCCCAGTAGGTTTATGTTCCATATTCCACAGCAACAGATTTTTGAGGTATCTGCACTGACAAATGAAGCCAATATCCTTTGTCTAGAAAGGAAAAAAGTCTTCAATCTACACTTAATAAAACATTGTAACCTAAAATTTATGTATTTCATCAAATTCACTTCTCACAAAAAAATAAGGCTGTTTTTTACATTTTGGAAGACTGAAGCAACTGAAGTGAATGATTTGGGAAGACTAGTCTGAACAATACTGGAAAAAACGCTATGACATGTAATTAAAACCTAAGACTAATTCCTTTGAAAGGAATAAGAGGGTTTATACATTCACAGAAGAAACAATGATTCTGCATAAATTTAAGAAACACAGGAAAATCCCTCCACCCCTTCTGTAATCCCCTTACAGGAATTTTCCTATCTCACTGTTTGTTTTACATGAGGAAAAAACCCCAAGAAACTTAGTGTAAATGTGTTTGATTTTCAGAAACTTTTCAAAGTGTTTGGGGGAAAAAGCCATATGCAGTTATTAAAAGTAAAATTGCTTTCTCACTGAGTTATGTACAAACATCAACAAAGATAACATGAGAATTATATTATAGGTGTAATATTAACGAATGATAGCAGCCATTTCAATTATTTGTATGCATATGTAATCACATTTTGCAGATTTTGGCATATTACCGGAGAGATTTTAAACATTCCACTAAAATACCTTTCTGCTCATTTTATGATAAAATATTTAATTCTTTCAAATTTCCCACCGTATTTCCTAAGGAATGTGAGTATCTCTCTGGGTTCTATTCAGTCACAGAGGGAAAAGAAAAGCACATTTGTGTTCCTTGGTGCTCTCTGTTTCCTCCTTGAAAACCTAGAAGGGAAATGCCCTGCTCTGTTTTCTGAAGGAAACGTGATGGATGATCTGTCACAGGATATATGATAGCACAGGAAGCCAACTTCACAGCAAAAACCCTCTAATGAATACATTTTTCTATTTTGGTAGATGAATCTGTGAAAGTTCAGGCTGCAGAGGTGCAGCTGTTCCTCTGCTGCAGTGAACAGCAAAACCACTTCCCTCTGAGGAAGGGTTTTGAACTGCTGCTGCTTCAGTCAGTATTCAAAGCTAATTTATTAAATACACTTTTTACAGGAGGCTTAACAAAGAATGCTGATAACCACACTGGCACTGATCAGTACCTGCCACTGTCTTGTTTTCAGAAATACATCAGTCTTAACTCTGGGGTTTTTTGATTCAACTTCAATTCAAATCAATGTGCATTTTCAGAAATATAACCTGTGTCAAATAGTAGCTACACCAACAATAATTTTGGTCACAACCAAATAAAAGACCATGAATATTATACTGAATGAGTAAAATTATGCTTCTGATCCAGAGGAGGGCAACCTAGCCCTAAAAAAACCCATAAACCAAAATATAGAAAAAAAACCTAACCCAACCTTTAAAACCCCCATCAAAACAACAAACCAGAAGAGTTCACTGCTCTAACATTGGCTATTTTTGTCTGACACACCAGCACTGGTTTATACAGCAAAACATCTTTAGTTTTCCATAGTTTAGGGGAAGACAGGATTGTTACAAGCCACTCTCTTTATGGGAGAAGGAAATAAGTCACTATCAGGAATTAAGTTTGCCACACTCTTCTTCATATCACAAAGAGACTTTAGTGCTTATTCTTGCACCACTGAGATGTAACTGATTTAACTGATACCAAAAACCCCCAGCAGTGTTTTCTCAGGTGTTTTTCTGAGCAACAACCCTGATGGCTGCGGGTCACCAGGTTAGATTGTGCTTTGTACTTAATTGGTATTGTCTGTCAAATCTTTAATTTTTACAAAAATCTCTGCTATTTTAAGGTTAATGAAGTAAAAAAAGGGGAAATGTAGCTGAAGGAGAGTGAGAATGGTAAATGCATGAAACTATTATAAATTTGTTAATTCTCCATAAACTATTTTATTAGTTTGAAATATACTGAATACCTTGTTGCTAAAACTGGATTTAAATCCAAATAGCTTTTAATTTCTTTTATTTTATTTTTCCTATTCAGCTCTTGAATAGTCACCCTACTGGTTATACTGAGGAAAAGAGTCTTTAATAAATGTTTAAAAATTAGGATTTAGAGAAAAACTTGCCTAAAAATGTAAAATGTGACACTTGAACTAGTAAATCTATCCAAGTATTTGCAATTACTTGTTTGACATTTGCAAGTGCTGAAACTAAGAATGCCTTCACAATGCCTCAGGATCCGAGGCTGATCCATTCCTCACCATGTCTGGTCTTGTCCCAAGAGATGAGATCAGTCAAACAGGTTCTCAAACTTCACTTTTATAAGACAAAGGCCTTTATACTCCAACCAGCAAGGGGAGAAAACTGCTCACTGCAGCTGTGGATCTCAGTGACCTGGCTAAGAGAAGGTAATGCCCAATCCAAGTCACTCCAAAATCACTGTAGTTGGAATGGATATTGCTAAATATTTGTACTCTGTTCTGCCTGACACAACTGCATTCCCAGCAGCACAAGGAACACAGATCTGTGGCTCAGTGTTTGCTAATAGGTTCTAACCAGTAAAAATTCCAGTACCTACAGGTATTACTTGAATGCTACTGAGGGAAAGTCCCTCAGTTATGTCTCACTGGACATCTGGAACTTTTGTTAGTGTAAGAACAGTAAGGAAGAAATGAAAAGTGCATTGTCATGTGCTTGCTGTTAAATGCTCTTGCTGAAATGACCTGGGAAAGAGAAACCTTTATTGGACTTACTCATACTGTGCTGTATGTTTTATTTTTTATATCCCAGATAGGCCTGTGATAATAGTTTGCCAACTTCTGCTAAGATAACCAATTTTTTCCTTATTTTTCAGATACTGGACTGTGTGTCTCTTAGGTAGCTCACTCTTTTCAGGATATTAAAAACACCATGATTGATTCTCACTTAAACATTTTAAGTTCTCCACAAGTTAAGAACTGCATTGTTTAAATAAAAACAATCAGTACTGAGGTTTACTTACAACTTTGTATATTTTATTAATCAAAATACCATTTGAAGAGAAATAAATTACAGAAATTGAAATGCAATGGCCATAGTAATCTGTTTAATAAATTAAGACAAAATATTACATATTTGTAAGAAATCAATGCCAAAAAATCAAAATATTTTGTACTTTAAATTGTAATGTAAAAAGATAGATGATTCCAATCTATATTTATTCTTCTAAGAGAATCAGTATTTTGTCTTTGTTACTAATAAGAGCCATTAGCTCAAGCCCCTGTTAAATTACAGTTCAGCTGGAAAGTTCTGAAACATCAAACAAATTTCAACCAGAAGTAATTCTGTAACAAAAGAACAGAATTTAAGCAAATTTCATTCTTTCACTTAAATTAAACATCACAATACCTCTATCACACACTAAGTCAGGTGTCTGCATTAGTCAGAGGTGAACAAAGCACAGAAAGCAACAAAGACTTTTCTGTAACAGCAAATGCAGTGAACAAACCCAGTGATCACACACTCACTACTCTGTTTACAGGGAAGCAAACTTGTTATCCTGAATTTGGATTACCATGAGTTAGTGTAGGGACCGTGAGAAACTGTATCAAGCAGCGACTTATTGTGAGGGCAACCCCCATGTTGGAGTCTCCAAAAGGTTTGAAGAATCCCAACATCAAAAGAAAGGGCTCAGTTCTGCAAAGTGAGTATTTCTTCATCATCGTGTTGATACCATCAAAAGGAAAAAAGTGCTTGTCCATTTGCAGCCTTGCACTGCAGTCTAGTAAAACAGCTCCCACAAAGTATTATTTTAATGTATAATATTATTTTCATGAGTTCTGAGCCTCAAATTGCTCAAAGATAAATTAATTCCTGATTTCCAGTGCCGTTGTAGCCTCTGAACAAATATAACAGGACAAAGTCAGATAAAAAATGTTGTATTTCTGTCTGAACATGTTTTATCCCGCAATATAAGTAACGTGAATGTTATTAATATTTTCCTTTCTTCTCTGCTCGTTTGCCTGTGCTTGTGACAAGGCTTTGTGCCGTGGCTTTTACCTGTGTGCAGGTTTACAATCTTCCCCACACAGAAAGCACACCAGGAAACTCTGGCAGTAACTGGGGGGCATGTGCTGTGTGCTGGCACTGAAAAATACTTTAAACACAAACATGGTCTACCAGAAAAGGCCGCGAGAATTGTCTTTTTTAGTCAGTTAACATAAAAACTCCACTCATATAGACACTACTCAGCATCTTTCCAAATATTCCAGGCAGCTGCTCTATAAATGGATAAATGCCTAAGTGTGACGTAGGCAAGACTGAAAAGACTGGACATCTGTTCCCTAGGGAGAGTCATGACACAGGATAATAAAATGATGGATACATCTAAAAAAGTACCTGCCCTGAGTTTAGACAAAACCAAACTTAGTAGTACAATGATTGAACTTTTCTTACACTTGCAAAGAATAAAACCAGAACCATTTGGAAAGAAAATTCTTGAGAACAAAAATGATTTCTCTAATGAGCAGCACGGGTTTTAAAGTTTCCAGGGTGTCTGAACTATTCCCAACCAAAGACTAATTGGCATCTTACTGGGCTCCCCAAAAAACACCCCATATCAGCAACAGCACAGAACGGACGGCTCCCACCTCCCCCCAGACCACGGAGCAGCGCCCCTCTCTCTGGGAAGCTGATGTTCGCTTTGAGGCTGCTCGGATTTGCCATCTCTGTGTCAGCATAACCATCCTCCTCCTCCTCGGCCCCGGGAAAAGCCGGTGCTCATGAGTTACCCTTTGCTGCCCTCTGCGGAGCCGGTTACTCAGTGAAATGTGATTCTCTGCGCTTCCTGTGAGAGCCCCAGCAGCCGCAATCTCTCGGCTGGAGGAGTGGCAAAATAGGCTTTTTGCTCCTCCGAGTACCTTTCCTTCACTTCAATGATGTCCCTGTAGCGGCCGTCCTGCCAGTGGAAATTGAACTGCTCCAGCAACTCAATCCTTTTCTCCTCCGTGCTCACACAGTCAACAGGGGAGAGCTGTTCCAGGAACGGCACCTGAATGTCTGGGAAGAGGAGGAGACCCCGGATAGCAAACCAGCCACCATACTTGGGATGGATACACACGCCAAAGATCTTCTGGAAGAAAAAGGAAAATGTATCTAGGCTGCCTCACTTTGTGTCTAATAAAGGTTAGAGTTCAAAGCATCAGATGCTTCTGACACTCCCAGCCCTCTGTTGGAGTGCTGTACAGAGCAGGAAGGAAAACTCCCTCCTGAACTTGTGGCTCGAAGCACTGCATTTCATTCCCATTTTCCTGTGCCCACACATGCCTCCTTGGAATGTGGGGAGAGGTTCCTTTCTGAAAATCTAACACAGAAATTAACCACAGTGCATTCCCCCCTCTCCGCCCCCCCCAGTCTGTAATGCTCCAAGCAATAGTTTTTCCTTTACACTGCCATTTATTCTTCTATCTAAGTAGGTTTAACAGATCAAGATATTTCTCTCCATGTACATCTCCCCACCACATTGAAGATTCTTGGAAGCTTCCAGTTCCCACCTGAAACACTTTATGGACCTGTATGTGCCCTGAACTTTGTAATTTCCTGCAAGATGAACTAGTGACTAGTGAGCAAACAATCGTTGTACAATTCAGTGGTTGCAGATTAGTGGTTCTTCCCAGACCGTGTTTTTTCCTCACCTTTTTCCCCCAAGGATCAAGCTTCACATCCTTCCTTTGGTAGTAATATGCAGCTCCAGCAACGTGGGCAGCTGTCTGTGCCAGGAACCTGGGCTTTCGGCTCGGCAGCATCTCGTAATCAAACATGACATCCACCCTCTGGTCAGGGAATTTCTGGGAAAATTTGAAAACATCAGCCCAGACTCACGGAAAAAGCTTTGCCACTCCAGAACTGCTGGATGGTAGCAAATCAGGCACATGTGAAGCCTGCAGACTTCCATATCCTGCTGCTGAATTCTATCAGCAGGTTTGAGGCTGTGGGCATTCAGCCTGTGCCTGGAGAGCTCCCTCACAGCTGCAGGGTGTAATCCAGAGGCAGAACATGCAAGTAAAGCAGCCAACAGCCTGCTGATAATCCCACCTTCATGAATAATGCTTCACCTTTCCAAAGAGCGGGGCGGGAGCCTGCAGGGCTTTGTCTGCTGCTCAGCCCACCTGGTTATGTGCACAACACTAAAAGGACTCGGCATTTTGGCTTCTTACCTCCTTCACACGTGATAAATGATGGGAAATGCACTGATCCACAGGATCCCTGATTATTTTTTGTCGTTCTTTGTTCACAAAAGGCTTCAGGGCCTTGTCAAACATCGAAGGTGTGCTGAGGACCACGAAGGCCAGTGTGTCATCTGGGTAGGGGAGGTGGAAGGCTGGCTGGAGAACAGCATTGTACCACCCAACCTTTGGCAAAGAAACACAAATTTCCATTAGAACACGGACACCACTCTAGTGGACATGCAGGAATGTAAGAAAGTGGAAATAACTGTAGCCCCCTTCATTTGCAACTCAAATGGGCAGCCTGCCCAGGGCCTTCCTTTCAAACCAAGTTGTTTTGCACACCAGGATTCATAGATTGGGGAAGCTGTGCTGTGAGCTGTGAGATAAGAATCACACACAGCATTCAGCTCCAGTCTGCCCTTTATCCAGCTCTGCTCAGAAACCCAGAGGGAAATATGAGCAATCAGTCTTGCCAATGCAAATCAGATGGTTTGGTTCAGATAAAGCTTTTACAGGTTTTTTTTTTCTTATCTTGGGCCAGAAAGAAACTGGTGCTTCTGTTTTGTGTGACAAGTCCCATGTTTTACTCCTTCTGCAGGAAACACTTGTGTGGAATGAAAGATGGGAAGCTCTTGCAGTGCTGAAACCCCCAAAAACATTACCAGTACCACATGGATTATGACACAGCCACATTTGGATACTTGATTACAGGGCTGGACATGTTATAACACAGTCCAGAAACGAGAGATCAAGCCAGGGCAGCAGGAAGCATGACCAGGAGTATCAGACCTGCAACTGCCAAGTGCCAGAGAAAAAGGCCAAAACCCCCTGCACCCCACTCCTAATGCCCTGCACAGTAACATCAGTCTTTCCATAGGTTATGACAACTCCCACTCTCCCGGGCTGCCACAAAGACTAGGTCTAATCTTCAGAGAGATGCTGAGTAATGTAACATTAAGTCTGAAAATGAAACCTACTGGTTATTCTAAATAATCAGTGAAATTACTCTGAAAGTGACTCTGCGGGTGGCAGTGGCTGCCAGACTGCCCATCTGGAAATGCAGAACAAAAACTAGATTCACTATAAAGTTGACATTCTTATATGAACGTCTAAGTTTAATTACTTTTGTGGTTCTTAAGGTGCTGAACTGAGATGTTACAAGGAATTAGAGAGATGTGAATGTAAGGTTTGCTGGTTTCCCAGTGAGCATCAGTCAGTGCACCAGGGCTGGCTGTGTCAGAGTTATAACTAGAGAGAGCTACAGGGCTAAAAGATTTCCCCTCTGGTAGCAACAGTCTTTTTATCCGGGTTCTGCCCCAAATTCCGCTGATGTGTTTTAGGTAAGCAGCATTAAATTTTCCATATTCTGGAGGCACTTCTCTCATTACCTCTCTCATCACCTCATTGCCTTGTACTTTTTATGCAAACGAGATCATAGCAGGAAATACAAATATTTCAGGTGACAGATACAACACTCCCCAAGGGAAGGGCACGTTTATTGGAGATTGATTTGTATTCGATATTGCAGATTGATTTATTGCAGACTGCCCTGGGGCGGGCAAGGAAGGAGTCCCCGCGTTTACAGCTGAACAGGGGACAGTGGCAGAGGCTGCAGGGAGGCCCCTTCCATGCGCAGACAGAGGTCAGAGGCCATTTAGGAGCGGCTGCGGTGGTCAGCACTTCCACAGACATGTGCTTCCACACTCAGATTAAAATTTAAGCTTGCCTAGAGGACTTTGCCGTCTGCTGGGCCAGATGTGTCCTTACGTAACTCCGGCGACCCCGCCGGCCAGGGGCCCGCACCAAGGGCCTGAGCAGCTGCTGCCGCTCCGGTCACCTTGCCCCGCGCTGCCGGGCGGGCCGGCCGGACCCCGCGCTGCGCATCGACCCGCGCCGGCCGCAGCGGCTCCGCGGGGGCGTTCCCGGCCCCCGCTGGGCCGAGGGGCGCCCCGACCTCCCCGGGGCACCGACCCCCGGTACCCCCCCTCCCCCGGGCAGCCCCGGGACTCGCTCCCCGCCCCGCGCTCCCTCTGCTCCCGCAGCTCCGCGGGCAGTGACGTCGTTCTGATGACGTCACTACGACGTCATTACCTTGAAGGCGTGCGCCTCGAGGCCGAGCGGACCCAGCGCGCCGCAGAGCCGCTCCGCCACGCGCCGCTCCATGGCGGCGGCGGCGCGCGGGGCACCACGGGAGCGGTAGTTCCGGCCCGGTGGGACCCCCGGCGCGCATCTCCGCGTCTCCTAGGAGACGGTGCGGTGCGCAAAGCACCCCGGGAGTTGTAGTGCGCCACGCCCTCCCCTCCGCGCCGGCCCCCCCGAAGGGGACTCCATGTCCCAGCATGCTCAGCCAACCCAGTCCAGCCGGGGGCTCCTCACTGTTCCCGGCCTTGTGTCCGTCCCTGTTACACCGCCAGGGACTAGGCGTGTTTTCCTCTCCTCGCCCTCTGTGGGAAAGCCCCACCTGTCCCTGTGGGTGGGTGCTGCTCACTGAAACAGTGAGGTTTCTGTGCTGGCAATGCTTCCTCCTTCCCCGTCTGAAAGTAAACGTTCTTTGCAGCTTCCCTATTCCCTACCGATGCACTCGCCATACTGGAGACCAAGCCTCAGGTTTGGATCTCCTTACCCTAATCTTTATAGCTGCTTATCATAATCTTTATAGTATTTGTGCAATGTTCTCCAGCCTGTAGTGCTGGATTTTATGAAGTTCAGGACACCAATTGTGAAAGTTCTTGGGGACAGAGCTACCTCAGATATGCAAACTTACTGCTTTGTGGAGTTTCCTTATATCTTCTAGTACCCCAAGAGTTCTTCCTTATTGTATCCATGCTTTCTGTATTGGGAGGGCAGAACGATCCCATCACTGTTGTTTAGAATTATGGTTTGTTTTTTCCAGATCTCCCTGTATTTCCAGTTTGTGAAGTTGAACCAGACCACTAACTCTGTTCTTTCCTGGACTAAATTATAAGTAATCCTCGTACAAAATATGTTTCTGCCCATCCACTCACATCATTGAATATCTCAGTCAGTGAATTGACTAAAACAGGAGAAAGAGCTCCAGCAGGAGCAGATCCGTAAACTAGGAAGTAGTGAAAGTAAAGCCAGTGGAACCAAAGCACTGACAGCTACGGAGCCTCTTACATGGATCACTTCTTGTGGATAATTTCTGAAGTCCTGTTGAAGAAACAACAGGCTGTGAGTGTAGCCTGGCACAAGGTAGCTCCATCTCCCTGCTCAACAAGTGAGTAGAAAGAGTTGGATACAAGACAGAAAGGGCTTTGCATCTTTGGTGCTGGAAATATGAGCTGTTTGCCAATGGTGACATGTTATATGTCCAGCTCCCTTCTTTTTCTCAGTTGTTCTGAGATTTTTCTGAAGGTTTTCATGCTGTGCTGGATCAGAGGTTGCCTCTGGAAAACGCTTGGAAGTGACTGCCCCCTCTCTCTCAGGTGCTCAATCTGCTGAGCAGCCACAAAGCTCAGTCTAACAGAGCACAATCTTACAGTTTGTACAAACTCAGGATGGAAGCATGGGGCACTTGACAGAGGCTGGGCCACGTCAGGTGGAGCGAGTACCCCTTCAGGGAACTGGGGGATGCCCAGGTCCACCTATTCCACAAGAGCTGCTGCAGGGACAAGTGCAGCTCCCGAGCTGCTGCCTGGGAGCTGCAGGAATGTGTCACAGGAGGGTGCTGCTGGCTGGTGGCTGCTCAGAGCTCTGCAGGACAGCTCTTGCTGTGGCAATTGCTTCCACAGGCACTGGATTGACAAGCTCAGAGATGCTGGGGACCGATCTCTCATCCTGCCGTTCTCTTTGCTAGCTGTCCTTTGTACCTGCCTGTGGAGCGCAGTTCATTTCCAAGCGTGGCTCCGGCTTTACTGATGCAGAAGGTAGCAGATTTGGCAGCTTTGTGAGGTGGGGTCTTCCATTTAAATCCTGAACTGCCAAAGTTCGAGGCGGGTATGACTTAAATGTCTGCCCTCTCCTGGAGCTGATCTCTGGGTAAGTGCAGGCAGAGCGTTCAGTCCTCCTGAGGCAGCTCATGAAGGGGGTGACCCCCAGGGAAGGGGTGACAGCACTGGGCCTGCCAGATTTCATTTGGACACTGCTCTCAGACACACAGGTGATTTTTGGGGTTGTCCTATGCAGAGCCAGGAGTCAGACTCGACGATTCTTGTGGGTCCCTTCCAACACAGGGTATTCTATGATTCTAAATGGCAGCCTCTGTTACTGAGACGTTTGTGTCCTGAGGGTTGGCATCATCTGCTCATTCCACGTGGGCGTGGGGAATGGGTACCTGCTGTTCCCTTCACAGCTGTCCTTGGAGCTGTTCCCTGAGCCACCTCACCTGCCTTGTTTAATCAGGAGTGTTGCTGTCTCCTACCCAGGCCCTCTGTCAGGGCAGTCTCCTGGTTGCTGTTTGGACAGTACTTGCGTTTTACTGCAGCGACTGAAATAGTTGGTGCGTTTAAGAAGAGGAGCTCATTTGAAATGCCTGAGCTCTAATTCCTTCCCAGTTTCCCCATCTCTCACATTCCTTTCTCCACGAGCTCGGCTGGTGGGAACTGGCTTTGTTTGTGCCTCAAACCTCTGCTAGCATGGCCCTTGCTCTCCTCCACCCCTACCCGAGGGCTCTGACTGGCTCCCTGGAGAGAAATGAGTGACATCTCAGCTTCCTTGTTGAGGATCCTTAGATCTTTTTGGCTGTGTTTCCATTGTATCCTCTGTCCAACCCCAGCTGCCCTCGGACAGCTGCCAGATGTCCGAACTGTCACAGGACTGGCTGAGAATTCATGTCACTGTTTCCAGCATTCTCTCCCCTCAAGAGCTTCGTGCTACAGTAAAACAGCATCCAGAGAATATGTATCACTTCCCCGGGGGAAGGCAGCAACGTCTCTGTGAGGCGTCTATGTCCCAGGTATGGTTTTGTGGTTTTTTCTATTATTAGGAAAAACACAACACTCTCATTCATCCCCCTCAGGCTAATGCTGATGTCACATGGGATACAGTGTGATTTGGTGTCATCATGAAGCATTTATATAAAAAGGGTCATTAGTTTTCATTGTTCTCCACGACAGTAAATGACAAAGACACGATTTTGTCCTGATTGTAACAGAAGGGATTTTCCTTCTGCTTTCCATCCACAGCTCTTGAAACCTTTTTCTGACCCTGGTAAAGAACAATTGCTCTGCATTAGGTAGGAAACTAATGTGAGAGAGAGAGACTCACACAAATTGTTTGAACACTCATGGCAATTTGGTAACTGAAATGGAATTAAAGGATTAATTAATTAATTAATAATTAAATCTTAATTCCTTGTCTGTTTTTCTGATCTTTCTAGCTCTCGACCATAAGCATATAAACGATTATTTTTATTAGTGGGGAAGTATTGGTGAACACTGGGTCTGGAGGTCAATGCAGATTCATTATTAGGTTTTCTTTGATAAAAATAAAGTATCAACTTGGTGAGATGTTTTCAATAACGGAACTTCTCTGCAGTTCTCCTGTAATTAAATATTGATTCCCTATTTCTTTCTATAAAAGCCTAATGCCTTCCCTTATTATGTCACTCTCCCACCTGTTAAGCTCTGATTTCATGATATGTTGTCTGTGCTGTCAACATCAGCTTAAAATGTTCCCATCTCTCTGCATTTTCCTGCCCTGGCCTCACAGCACATTGCCTCCCAAATTTCTGCCACTGCAGTTGTTGGTGTGCTGTAAATCTGGTCAGGGAGCCGAGCTGGTTCTAACAAGTGCGTCATTGTTTGGGCTTTTTTGTTATTGTTTTTTTTTCCCCCTGAAGTGGTGTGGTTCACAGTGCTGCTGCAGGAAAAAATTGTGCTGGCACAACTGAGAGAACAATGTGATCAGGGCTAGGTGGGGAGGCAGAGGTTCTACTGCCAGACAGTTCATCTCTGAAAACACAACTGAATTGCTCAGCAGAGCTGCCTTCTGCTGCATGAGGCATGACTTGCTGGAAACCCCATCAAAGTGGTGCCCACCCCATCCCCACCCCCAGTAACTGTTCCAGTAGGCATTGCTAAGCATAAGGGACTGTCAGTGTTATCTTTCAATCAGATCTACAGTCTTTGATCTGAAAGATCAAGTGAAAGTCTCTTCCGGAAGGACGTAACATCCATGGCACCTGCAGGGAAAGAAGAGATCATAGGAACGATTTCACACTTACTCCATTACTAAGTCTGGGATATGGTTTTCCAGCCTCTGGTTTAGAGATCTCATGGTCAGGTCACGTGTCCTGTTGTCCATTTCCAACAGAAACTGACCCCTGTATGGGAAGGGTTTGGCATTGTGACTTTGGCTTTGGGCAGAAATGAGGTGGGTGATTCTTCGTGTTTTGAACCTGAAGGATGTGGAGCTGGTGAGAGCTGTTGGTGCCACAAAGAGGTCAAGTCCAGTGCCTGAACATTTTTGCCAATATGTTTTCTTACCTGTCATGGAACCTGTTTTCTGCTGCCTTGTGCCATTGCTTGCACCCATAAAAGAATAAGAAAATGCTATTAAATCGGAATAACAGCAGTTTCTCCACGTGTAACAGGTGTCACAAAAGGTAGACAGAGGATGCTTAGACTCAGCAAGTTTATCCTTGAACTTTTGGCCTAATCTGCTGCTTTTTTCATTTATTTTAGAGAGAAGCAAGAACTTCCTGAGAGAGGCAGAGTGGTTTTCTCCATCTTTGGCTGAGGTTCCCACCCCAGACATTTCAGCTCCAATGAGCTTTCCAGTGCCATGGAGATTGAGGTGCCTGAAGGTAAGTGTGGCTGGATCCTGCACCCTCAGGATCTCAAGAACCTGGAAGTGTTTTCTGCTGTCATGTGGATGACAAAGCTCTACTGTTCAGGGCATTCCAGAGGTCATACGGATGAGAGGCTCTTGCTGGGCCCAGTTTTACTGGTAGGGCTGAGTATTAGGCACCTAAAGGCAGGAAGACAGTACAGTTTGGAGTAGTGGCCTAGCACTTGGAACAGGCTTAAAACTTAGTTCTGAGAGCAGTATTGCTATGCCAGGACAGAGGTAACATGTGTGTGCCTGTCTGTTCTTTCATCCTCCCTCCCCGTGTAGTGTCAGGGTAATGAAAAGCTGCATGTGAGGGCCAATTATGATACTTATCACTTCCTCTGACAGTGCCAAGATACCATTTTTTTAATGTGGCTCCATTTTTGTTTTGGTGCTGACACACAGCCAATGAGAAGGTGAAAATTGCTCACTTCAAGAAGGTTTGCCTCAGCCTCTTCATCCTTTTGGATTTATGCCTTGCTTTTTGGATATTAAACCCCCTTGTGTTTGCATTAACACTTAGCATTAAAAGAAATCAGGAACAAAGGGCTAATGTTCCTTTAAAAGAAAAGAATTCATGCCCTACTTTAGTAAGATGCTTAAGATTCTTGTGAATGGAAGCTGTAAGGCATATTAAACTGCCCTGTGTGCTGTTTTTCCAATTTACTAATCCTGCTGATTCAGACTTTACTAGCAAACCTTCTACAACTAACTGCTTTGTAGATGCAGTTGTAACATGTCAGGTTGCTGTTAGGGCAATGCCGGAGGAGCCTGCATGTCCCATCAAAGGGTTAAGATTTTCTCTAACATTTATTCTGAGGCACATGCTAGGTGGGGACTCTTATATAGAGCTTCACTGATCAAATGTTCAAGCAAACCTCCTAATTTAATAATAAGCAGCTGGTTACCTGTTGCTGTACTATTACCTGCAGTATTAGTAGTAAATATTTATATCACAGTAGCACAGAAACCCTGCAGGGGTTATTATGGCAGGGGCACCCAGTAGCTGTGTTGGCAGCCTGTTAGTGTAGGACACTTGGAACCGTGGGCACCTGTTTTGATTTGAGCTTACATAGCTTGTGAGGATGCTTGTTGGTATTTCTGTTTCAGTAGGAGATAAATGAGGATGTTTTTAATAGGGTTTGAGGCGACTGCAGACCACACTGGACCAGCAGTGCTGGAGGGGATAGACACAGACTGCTGTTGTTCTCAGGTCTGGCATAGGGGGTAAGAAGGCTGGGGAAGGATAATTCTTTGGTCTTTTGGTGTAGATTGTACACGTATCTCCAGGCTGTGTTTTGAGCTGGCAGAAAGCAGTGCTGGAGCAGTGGCTAGAAATAGCTGGAGTGATGATCTCAGCAGTGACCTGCCTGGGCTAGAGCTGCATGACCTTTAATGTTAACTAAAAGATGCACTCTTTACTGTTGGGAACAACTAAAAGATGGAAAGGATATTGGCTTCCCTGGGCAGGCAAACTCTTCTTGACTTGTTTGTTCCCTGCATTTTCCACAAGTGGAAGCTGTGAGGTGTGGGGCTGACCCAAGGGAGGCAACTCCAGGAAGGGAAACAGCCATTTTGATAAATCATTCACAGACCTGCGCAGTCCCACGCTCTGCCAGAGACCCGAGCTGTTGTTTGCCATCTCCTGCCCCCTTGCTCAGACCTGCGCCTTCTACCCTTTCAACACCGTGCTGTGTGTTCTGCTCTTTCTCTGCGGGAGGCAGACACTGGTGCAGGGCCTGATTTGTGCTTTGTGAATCAGCTTTGGCAGCTGCCAGCTGGCTTGCAGAGGGAGAGATGCTGTGGTGCTTGGCTGCAATGGGGGTGTTCCTCCAAGATCAGAGAATTCCTCACTGCAGTCCTCTGCTTTAGCCCTCTCCCAGGGGATGGGATGTGTGATCCTGTCCTCTGAGCTCTCACTTGGTGGACCAGAACAAATTGAGAGAATTCAGTGTGTTTTCTCTACTAATGCCTTCAAATGTTTAGTTTTTTTCTCCCAGTTACACTGTAAGGTTTGAGTTATGTTGGATTGTGCTTAAACTGTTGGCTATCTAAAGCTCTGGGATGTAGCGCTGGGCTTGGATTTTTCCTTTTAGGGAGACTGTGAACAGCAAGAACAGAACAGATATAGAATGACCATAGATTTACCCTGTCAAGGCCCAATATGGAGCAGCTGACTTGACAAGTGCTGGTAAATTGCTTCCTCTTGTGTGGCACAAAACAGGTGGAGAAATCTTGTTGTTTGAACAGAAAATTCCATGACGCCCGTGAAGGGGAGGTTGCTGGTTTCTTTTATGAGAATAGAGTGCCACAGTGGCAAAAAAAAAGGCCCTGTGAAATTTCCTTATGTGGTTTAAATTTTTTTATTCCATTTCCCTCTGAGATAACTTAATTTTAGAATTGCTGTCTGGTGAAGGAGAAGGGAAGAGGTGAATGAATGACACCAGCTTAGACTCTGTAAAATAAAGGGATGTCTTTTCCCAGTGCTACTCTAAGCCCTTTGTGAAAACAGGTTCCCTTTCTGCTAGACAGCCACAAATAGTATTGTCCACAGTTGCCTTCCACCTAAAAATATTGAGATCCCTTTGAAAAAGTGGACAAAATTTCCCATCCTGCCCCTAAACTTATCAGAAGGGAAATTGAAGCAATGATCATGTTAGTGTGTTTATTTGCCTGTGTGATCAGAAGGCATAGCCAGGACTAGCACAAAGAAACATTTTGCTAATTTTGCAGTTGTCCCCAGTAAAACTCTTATCAGTCAGAATCAAATGAGTGTCTAAATCTGGCTGAAAGTCATGTTCAAGAACCCATGAATCTTGTCTTGTCCCAAGCAGAACCTGTAATTGAGCATTGAAAGCTTCAGGAGTCTGGATAACAGCAAATTTTTAAGAAAATACTTAAATACAGGGCTGACTGATCATCCCTCTTCCTACTGATCCCAAGAAAGACCAGTGAAAGGGAACACTCTAATGCTTGGGAGAGTCGTCCTGTGGCAACTGATGTGTGCTTCTGAAAGAGAGAGAGGATTAAAACAGGGGAGGAGAGAAGTTACCCTGCAGGAGATTGTCAACAGATGTTCCATTGTAGTTCAAAGAGAGCTAGCAAAAGGCTTCTGCTGCAGGGATATATTAATTCTGGGCAGTTCATCACAGGGAGACCTGTTTTATGACTGGGAGGATACCTCTGGTAACTTACTTAGCTCTTTATTTGAACTGTGGGTGGGGAATCTGGTCTACCTGTAAGCAGAGAGGGAGCTGAACAGTAGGAACAAACATGTACTTGTTTTCTTGCAGCTGTGACCACTGTCAGTCTGATCAAGATCAAGCTGGTTTTGTGGTTCAGGGGGTTATTTGGCTGATGGGTCATTGAACAGAAAAAATATTACAGAGGAACTGAGGCTTTAACCACTGTTAAACTGCTGGGGCATGTGAAGCAGACTTGTGTTGAGTGTGTCTTTCAAGTATACCTATTGGACAGGAAGTGGGAACTAGCACAAGGAAGACTGTGCAGGCTGTCAAGCAGATGAATAAATCAATCCCTTTGTCTTTAAAAATGCACAACCTATCTACGCTTCCTTCGTGTAATAGTTAATGGTTTCTTATAAAATCTTGCCAATGCCGCAGAATTAACTGTGGTGGGGGATCTAGTTCACAAGCTCTGTGTCACCAGGCACAACTAGAAGGTCCTCTTCTGGGGGGTTCTAAGTGCTTTATCTTTTGAGATTGTTTTGAAGTTGTGCTCTGGATGAAGGTTGATTTTTCTCAGATCTATGAGGAAACAATCCCAGTAGCATTAAAGTGAGGAAGAGTCTTCATTCAAATGTGTTTGGGTGGGGAAGTTTGAAGCCCATTGTTAAGTTACAAAGTTCTGGGAGATTAAAACAAACCAAACCACAAACAATTTTGGGAAACTGCTGGGAGACTTTTATATTTGCAGTCATGGTCTTCCAGCTTTGTTTATCACTTAGGTATGTATCAGTAGGACTGAAAATTTGGCTGTTTTATGGACAGTAAGTGCATGATTTCTGTTTTCTTTGTGGGGGATGGAAGGGAATATTGGAAATCAGATTCCTGTCTCACTTCTGCTGTGCAGCGAAGCAGAGGTAGCAAGTACACGGGAACATCACGGGCGGGGGCTCAGGAGGTACACTTAGAAAAATTGCCCCCCTTCCCCCATGGCAAATCCACATTTATACTGATTTGATGTAGTTATAGAAAATTAAGTATAAGTAATGCAGAGGTGTGCAGCCTCCTGTTTCCTTCACAGGTGTCTAGGAAATGGCAATTGGCATTTCTGTTCTCCCCAAGGTATAAGAAGAACACTGGCTAGTAAAACCTTCCAGGTTCTGCATCATTTCATAGCCTTCATTACTGAAAATTTACCGCTCTGCCTCCCTGGCTTGCTTTTGCACTCCTGCTTCTTGGATAAGGGGAATGCCTTTTTCATTCTGCTTTAAGTGGTAGCAAGCACAGGAGACTTATCCATGGGAAAGCCTTATGGGATAGTTGGTCTTACAAGACCCACACACTGCCTTGTCCACTCCAGTGCTCCTTGTGGCGGTTTCTCTCTCTCTGAACACCCTCTGTAGCCTTATTTACAGACTTGCAGTGTGACATGATGGTTAAATACACAGTGTCTAAAGCTGAAATACAGACACTGAGCCATGAAGGACAATTGAGTGGGCAGAGAAATGGCATGAAAAACAGGTAGCCCCACCCATGGCACAGCAGCTCTAGGACTGTCACTTTTCAGCTTCTCAAATCCCCTTCCCTTCAAAATATGAGTCTGGAGAGAGGATGAGGGGAGGGCAGAGGAGGCAGATGTGTCTCAAACTCTGCTTTCTTTTACCTGGGCTTCTTTCCCTTCTATTTAACTTTAAACCTAAGTGATTCACTTGATTCTTGGTCCCTTGCTACTTAGTAATATAATTGTGCCTTAGCCTAGGAGGCATTAAAACTAAACCCCATCAGAGGTAACAGCTATGTTCAAGGAGAAATGCAGAAGTTGGCAACAGTTGGTTTCTGGTTCTGTCAGTTCTCTTTGCTGCACAGGAAGGGTGAAGCCCACACAACTGGCCCAAGGTCCATCTCCAAACTTGGCCCCCTAAGAGGTTGTGGCATCTGGCTGGAAGGTCAGAACTCGGCTGGGCAAAGGCACAAAGCTTCGTGTGTCCCAGGGGTGGCTGCCTGCACAAGCCTGTCCTGCTGCAGCCTCTCCAGCTAACGCAGCCCTGGCTCTGTGCTTACCTCTCCAACAAGGCAGCTCAGCAGTTTGTTCAGCAGAGAATGAATCAGCTCTGAGTGGGTTTGGTGGTAAAAAGGCAGAACAGAGAAAACTCCCAACATAAACCACCAGAATAATGCTGACTTTAGACCTGAGAAGACTGGCTTAGTTGTGGCATGTTCGTTCTATTACTTAGTTATTCTGTTTTGTATGGTTGTATTGAGAAGAAAGGTGTGTGCCAATGTCTTTATAAACAATTTGATGTGTGTTAACATCTTTGAAATGGGTCTTAATGCTTCTACTGACTTTGAGCAGCAGGTTCATTACCAGGCCCAGACAGTTTGGTTCCTGAAATAGACATGGGTCTGCACAAGCTTGAACTTCTGAACTTTGGGGTAAAACAGTAGGTTCAACGGGGAATATGGGGTAGGTGGTTCGGGAAGGCTGCACCTTCCCAGTACGTCAGCCAGCAGGAAAGGAAGAGGGCAACATGCAGCCTGGAGTTTGGGATAAAAGGGAGGCCGTGCCCTCTGAAACCCCGAGAGAGAAAACCCATGGGTGTGTGCCCCGGTGGACTCTCTCCTTTCATTCGAATAAAGTCGAAGGACTCCTCTGTCTCCTTTTTGGACATAAACCTCTGGCATTGATGGATTTCCCTGACAGTATGTTGGGACAGGACTGAAATCTCTGCAGGGTTTAGAGTTCACCCTCATGTCTTCAGATTACTCAGCAAGCACTTTGCTAGGCTACCAAGTCCCTCTTTGCTCTCCCCTTGCTCCAGGTCTTCCAAGGATTTGCTTGTCTAGATTTGTTGTGGGAACTCTTTAGAAAACGGCATAAGCCAAATTACCAAGTAGTTTCACTCACCACATTTTGCTTTTGCAACAGAAAATCTTTAACACAGTCTATGACAAGAGCTGACTGATTTTGCCAAAGTATTCTAACGGCTGTGAAAGACTATTAGTTCAGGAGAGACTTTTACCAAGTCTATAGCAGAAGCTGGGCTTTTGAGCACTTACTTCCCTGCAGGTCTGAGCTCTGAAGGGAAGAGTTCAAAACAGCTATAAAGCTAAACAAAAAGAAGTACGTGCCTTTCAATTTGCTTTGTCTGCTGTACTATAGAAAGAAGCATGACAGATGATGCTACTTAGGTTTGGATTAGGCTGGGTTTCAGGATATTTCTGTAAATAAGGTTTGGGGTTACAGTTGACAACATGAGAATATCTTCAATCAGAGGCAAAGGAAGGGAGTCTAAGGGTGTAGATTATATTATTTGGTCTAGTGTGGTTCTCTAAGACAGATTCCATCTGATTTAATTGTACAGAAATTAATCTCAGTCAACCCAGACCAGGAATGACCCTGACAAGAAGGAACACAGGCAGGGGGTGGTGTCCTTCTGAACTGTCAGAGCTATGGTTCATAGCTGTCTGGCATTTTCTAGTTATCAGCTCTGTGAGTCTTTGTGCCTGAAACAGCTGCTGTTTATCTATCACAGGATTAATTGTGATCTATAAAAGCTTTTCAGTTAGATGTTTGCAATGAAAATATGAGGGCCGAGACACTTTTGGCATTTGTAACTTTATTGCAGAAAAAAAAATCCACTATCAACATATTTTACAAAGAAAGTTGCACTTTGGTGTTGGGCGAGTTTTCCTCACCCCTTTCCCCTGGACAGCGATGCATGGGAAACCAGAACAACCGGCCCCTGGCCTTTTGATTGTGTGCAGAGACACTTCCCAGATATGCCAGCCTGCACCAGTTCCAGCCAGGATGGAGTTCTTATTTTCCACCACTAACTTGCCAACTTTGTGCCGAAAACTAGTAGCACCCTGCCCTCCGGCAGGGGAAACAAGTCTGTAGCTAGGGAGATTGCTCTGTGCAGACAATGCTTGATACAAAAGCTTTGGAGTTGTGACAATTGCTCTTTAGTTCTCATGCAATCATAGGAGAGAACCAACCCTTCTTCCCTATTTTACTGGGCATCCTTACAATACACAGAAGGAAGGCCAAAGCCAACAGCTGAACCCCAACTGCACTGCAGCCATTTGTCAGCCACTCTGGGAGCAGCAACACAGGGAAGAGGAAGTGCTGCATTACCCAGTTCATCTGTTTGACCCAGACTGGTTCTGCTCCATCTTTGGGCTTTCCAGAGCTCAGCTGATGGGGAAATTCCCCTTTCCCTGCTACGACAACCAATAACAGCACTGGGACAAAAAAGGTATTTTTGTAAGTGAGGCCTGGTATCTGTCCTTTGTGGGGTTCAGTGATGTTGCTACTGAAAGGAGAGGAGAAACTGAGGCTTGTAAGAGCAATGTGGCAGATAATCTCTAGCCCTTGCTGTATCCTGAGGGAGCAACTGGCTTAGTCAGAAATCACTCTAGAGAAGTGTTTCCATTTACCTGCAGTCAAATGTGAGTTAGAAAACAGGAGCAGGTGTAATTATATGAAGACTGACACAACACACACACTCTGGTCTTTCTGAGGCAAGGGCACCAAAAGATCCTCTGACTTACACTCAGAGGCTCTGGTCTGTAGGTTTCCTTGAGAGGCCTCAAGAAGCCTTGGATGCAGTCTACAGCAGTGATATTTTCAGGCAAAAGTGCAGAATCCAATCAGCCTAACACCAAGAAAGGGAAGGGGAGGAAGGCACCTACATCCAGGATCTGTCCTCATGACAAGACACCAACTGGCTCAAAAGACTGACATCAGAAAGTAGAGGAGCTTTGACCTTGCATAGCACAGAAGGGAGAGTGAAGTACCAGTTTTGTACAACAGCTTCCAGCAACCAGGTGCTAGAAGCAAAATGGGAGGTACCTGAGAAAAGGCTTGTGTTAGTCCAGGCAGGGAAATGGGACTAAAAGCATTTACTGAGCCTGGGAAAGGAGTTTACACATATGCCAAAAGCATCAAGTGTAGGAGACGTGGTTTCTTAATTTTGGTGAGACCAAATTAGTGTGTCTAATTGGCAATAGACTGAGTCCTATCAAGCTCTGTTAAACTAACATTATGTTCATTTTCCTCCCAGCAACTTCAAAGCAACATCAAGTAGCAGGGGCACTTCTCCAGTGGCCACAAAACTGTTTTCCCTGGTTAAAGAGAATAGGTATGCATGTAGGAAGGAAGTAGAGTAGTCTTTTATCCTCCTGGTAGGTGTTTCAGGATGGGCAATGCCAATCCTGGGACTAAAGCTGAAACAGGAACAAAAAAAGTGCAAGAAAACCCCCAAAACAAACAACCTTAAAAATACAGAACAAGAGGCAGCCCAAGAGAACTGATTTCCACATCCTTGGTTCCCTCAGAAAACAGCAGTCTCCTTTGCTAGCACTGTGCTGACACTACCAGTGTTAGGAGCCCTAGTCAGGATCACTTGCCCACCTCCTTTGAAAGCAGCAGCCACCAAGACGAACAGAAGAGATCCATGCAGAACACCATGGCAAAGGTTGTCTTGGCTAATTGGTTGCCACGCTAAAAGGAGGAGACACCTCTTCAGGGCATTGTTTTGAGGAGAGCCTGGAGAAAAGGGCCAGACTTGGGCTCTGATTCGCAGCACAGAAACTTCAACACTGAACTATGTAAAATGTCTAAAACCAAAAACCATCTGAAAAGGATCTTTCAGTTGTGTGCAAATCACAGCCCCTCATTCCTCAGTAGATCGTCTGGGACCAAGTCCTCAAGGCCTTTTCCTCTGGGCAGTGGACAGCCTGGTTGCCTAGTAGCTGTAGAGGGAGAGAGGGGTGTCCTCCATCATGTCATCCTAGAAGCAGAGAAGAGGGTGCTTTAAAGAGATGTCTGCACAGTGGCATGATGGTCCCAGCCTGGGAGACTGCTGTGCAGGCAGCACAGCCTTCTCAGCCACATGGACACAGTGTGGCCATCTGCCCAGCCATCCACCTAAATGCTGTCACTGTGCAGTTCCTGAGTCTTTGGGCTGTCAGTCTCCCTCCTGCTGCAGCATTTGGAGAGAAGAGGTGTGTGCAGGAACTGCCTGCCTGCTGCAGGGACATGGAAAACCCTGGCTGTTGAAAACTCCACTCAGCTTGAAACAGCATCAGCTTGCTTGCAACAGCATCAGCTTGCTTGCTAGCTGCAGTACTCCTCTGTCCCAGAAAGTGCAGGTAGTTACTTGCAGCTTCCCCAGAGCTAGTCCAGCCTCTGAAACCCTCATATATTTTTATATTCCCAAAGGGTCAAACACAGACAGACAGACAGACAGACAATCTCCCTGGGACAGAGCATAGAATCTGCTTTGTCATATTCACAAAGCAAATATATGAGAAAACAGGAGGAGAGGTTAGGAAGGTGTCATTTCAGGACAAGTTTGGATGGAGCTCTCCTTCCTCTCTCTATTTAACCTCTCAGCATTCCCCTGCAGAGTGAGGGGAAGGCAGAGAGCTTCTTTAGTGCCCAGCCTTGAGACTTGCTGTCTTGATTCAAACCCTGGATGGAAGGAGAGGGACCTAAGAAGGAACAGGAGTGTGTGATCAGCATTGGTGCTGCTGCAAATACCTAGCTGCTAACGTAGTAGAAGGAGAACTGCAAAGCAGTCGGTGGCAAGCCAGCCCACATCAGGCTGGGCTGAAGGTGTGACTCACCATGGGCAGGTCCTGCAGGCGCCGGAACTCCATGCGGTTGTTGTGCTGGCGGTATCTCAAGAAGCCCACCAGGCCCAGGATGCCCACCATGACAATGAAGACGGAGATCACAGTGATTACCAAGGGATCAGCCCTCGTTGTACCAGCCACATTGGGTAGCTCTGCAAGGAGACCAAGGGAATGAGGCCAAAGGGGAGGCTTCAAGGGCTGGAACAGCAGAGTTTTGTCTTTTCTGGTTCTGCTCAGCACAACCAAGAGGCAATCTGAGGTAGGCCCAGCCCTTTGCCATGTTTTGTGAGAACAAGGAAAAAACAATTACAGAATCTATTAGGCTGGAAAAGACCTCTGAGATTATCAAGTCCAATCTATGACCAAACACTGCCAGGTCAATTAGACCATGGCACTGAGTGCCATGTCCAGTCTTCCCTTAAACACCTCCAGGATCGGTGACTCCACCACCTCCCTGGGCAGCCCATTAAAAGCAGAGCATTTACCTGAATTGTCGTCATCACCGACATTCAACACAGAAGCCTTCTCATGCCTGGGCTCCAATGACTGTGCCAACAAAGGTGTGCTGGTGGGGATGGCAGCTGTGCTGGCAGACGTGGGGCTGGTGACGAGGGGTCTCACCGTCACAGTACTGGAGGCAGCAGCAAAGGACATGCTCTGGACAGTGGAGACGGGAGCAGAGGAAGTTCTGGGCTCCACAGTGCTCTCCTCTGTGGCACCCAGAGGGGTCGTTCCTGGCTTGGTTTCAGTCCTTGCTGCTGTGGGCCCCAGGGTCTGCCCACCAAAAAGCCCTGGCTGAGAGCTGTTAGTTGTTGCTGCAAAATAGGAACAAGCAGTTATTTCAAAGGAGCCAGTGCAACCACACTGGTCTGCGGGACTGGACAAGATGGAAGCAAGACTGTAAGGACTATAGGAACAGCAGCTTATTGTCACTCCTTTGGAAAACAAGCAGAACCTTTAGCACAGCCACAGTTGAGCCACACTATAAGGCACAGTTTTCATATGTGCCAATCTGCAATGTCAGCCAACCTCAGCTGGGCCCACCAAAGGACAAGCAGACAAGCTCAAACAACTCTACACACAGCTGAGGATCACTCCAGAGCAAGACACTGGGAAAGGCCTCTCATCCCTCCTTACAGGGAGCACAAAGGGGGCTGCCCAGGGACTGGGAAGCAGCATCCCCTGAGGCTGTGTCGGTGTGTCACAGAACAGCAGGACCATGTGACACAAGCCAGGGAAAACGATGCAGTTGTGCATGAACACTATACAAATCAGCAATCAGTCAGTATCTGCCTTGCATTAGGGGTGTATGACAGCCTGGCAGGCCCCAAGGTGGGCAAAATTGGGATTGCAGACCCTATAGCCAGTCCCCATGCTGCCCAGAGGGATCTGAAGGTAGGGTAGGGTTTCCCGTGGTTGCCCAGGGATGGATGAGCTGTCACTTGTGCTTGCCCATCTCCATGTTTTGTGGTAAGGGTGAGTGTGCTTCCCCAGGAAGGCTCCCATTGAGCTCCCAGCCCTGGTGCCAGAAAGGCCCAGCTGAGCAGCACAGCTAAGGCATATTGTTTCAGATTAGACATATAGAGGATGTCCCTGCACACAATCAATGTCCTCATCAGAAAGCAGCCAGCACAAATAATACCAAAATTAATGGGGCTTGCAAAGAGGATGCTGAACTAACACCTCTGCAAACAAGATGCACTGAACTGGCTGTGCTTAGTGTCTCATTCCTTTCCCCCTCTCTCCAGTTACCAGGAGAGTGCTGAGACATTTCCAGGTTGTGCATCCTTGAGGTGGGACTTTGTGCACAGGCACTAAAGGCAAAAGCTCACCTGACACAGTGTTCAGAGGAAGCGTGGAGGTTGCACTGGTGGCATCATCTGTTTCTTCAGTTGGGCTGAAAGGCTCTGTGGCTTCATGGCTGGGCTGGTTTTCTCCCAGAGTGCTGACAGTCAAGGTAGGGGAGGGGATTTCAGTGCTGCTGTTGACTGACAAGCTCACATTGTCATGCTCAGGATGTGTAACTGTGATGTCCCCAGGACTGGCAGTGGTAGAAACCTGCAGTCTCTCTGCCTTCGAGCCTGCCATGGGGGTGGTAGGGATGAAGGCATCCTCCACCTCTGTAGTGTGAGCCCCAGTGGCACTGAATGTTGCAGCAGTCAAGTTTTCCTTCAGGCTTGTCTGAGGAAGGGCAGTATTCACTGGACTGAAGTCAGAGGCGTCTCTTGGCTGATGCGAGGTTAGCGCTGTGCTAGGAAAAGGTGATGGTGTCACCAAGTCCTCTCCTGTCTTCTGACCCCCTCCTATGGAACAGAGGAGTTTGTCAGAGATCCCACACTGAGAGGAGAAACAGAGGGGAAGGACATCCCCTTATCCCCTTAACTCCAAATCCAGCACAGGTCAACACTTGGGAAAGGGATTTAAACAGCTCCCCTGTCCCCTCCTGGCCTATCTGAGGCAGGGACCTGTTTAGGGGACTTTTCCTTTACCCTCCTCTTCCTCAAGTCCTGTGCTGTTGTTCTGCAGGGTCAGCACCACCAATCCCTCTATCCTGGAGCAACTTTTAAACTTTTTTAGAGGATTTGGGTTTGTGAAAAGTATCACCTGAGACCTGATTCCCTAAGAAATTTAGATAAGTCTTCTTTGGTTCATTGAGAAAGAGTCAAAAGTGGTGCTGAAAAAACACAAATGAGGGAAATGTGGATGAAGACTCTCTAGATCCCCTGGCCCAATGAAGTGGAGAAAAGTGATATTTAAGAAGACCGTGCATGGCAAAGCATATATTGTGAGTCACCTTAGTAGTAGTGTGGGATTCTGCTGGAGGGAAAGGTGAAATGGGTAGCAAGAGAGCGCTACAGCTAACAGGGCTGGCGGTGTGCTTTGGCAGCCGCCTTCGTGAGCTATTTATGAACACATCAGCACCATGAAGTACAACTGTTGTCATAGAAATGGGGAGCTACTCGGCCTCCCACTATGGCAAAAAGGGCCAGCTTCCCTGAAGGGAACCTGCAGCAAGCAGGGATCCCCCCAGATCCACAGCTGCTAGGCAGTGTGACAGCGTACGGGAGGAGGAAAACCACAAGGCTCTTACACTGCCTTTTCATAAACACAGATCCTGTGACGGTTTTTCAGGGCATAAACAGGAAGAAAACAGAGAAATGTAGCCACATCAGGATGGACTCTCCAATTAAAAAACATCTCATAGTCAATATTTTTACAGTTTCTGTTTAAATTTCTACCCAAGCCACAGAGGACTGATGAGCTAATTACAGAAAAAAATAAAGGTACTGTAGCAAATCCATCATCATGCCCCTTCTCTCCACAGTGAAGAAGCATCCAAAGTGGATGCTGTCAGCAAGAAACATTCATCCATCAGCAAAGCAGCCCATTCTTATACTGTTTTGGGGAAATTTCAGCAGTTTTTAAAAGCTCTTCAGAACAGATACAGTTATCAGAGCTCTTCTCCAGCTACAGCACTCAACAGGCCCTAAAAAAAGACACAATACATTGCTCTCTCAAGACCTTTGCAGTACCCTGACCAGCTGGAGAATTCAAAACCCTGGAGCAGCCTGAGGGAGCTGTGCTTCCCCAGCCCGGGGCCCCAGTCCCAGGAGGGCTCCCGCAGGGATGCACAACCCTGCTCGGCACATTCAGGGAAAAAGCTTTCACAGGGAACCCCAGCTGGGGCAACTTAAACATGAAGACCAAAGGCCTAAGTGATGCTCCCTTTGGCCTTGCCTGGATCCAGCTCTGTGTGGCCAGAAGGGGCCTCCAAATAAAGTGAGCTCTGCCATGGAGCTCAGGCGTAGGATACGCTTACACCAGTAACACCTGAAAGGAAAAGAGCTGAGCGCTGCGTTTCCTGGGATCAGGCACCAAAAGGAACAGCTCTTCATGTGACAGTTTCCAGCCCTAAACCCAGCGCTGCTATTCAGCGTGGGGTGGGATCCCACCAGCTCCGGATGCTGGCTGGGCACTGGCAGATGCTTGCTCAATAAACACCCAACTACCTGCTCCTACGCAGCCAGAGACACAGAGCCGTCCTGTCACCGTGGGGTAAATAGGAAAGGTGGTGGCCAGGTGCCCGGCCAGTGTTAAGACTGGCTATGTGCTGCTCTGAATAGCTGGCCTGTGCCTGGGACAGCCTCTCACGGGGTGGGGAAGTCATGACTTGAGTCATGCAGAGGAAAGATTTGTGGAGAGCTGTCTTGCATAAAAGCCTGAGCAACTCTGAAACCATCATGCCAGTTTCTGACTAGAAAAGTGATAGGCAAGATGGGTGCTAATGTCTTTACAAGCAACTGGATGGGTGAGGATCTTTAGGAGAAATGGGTCTTAATTGCTCTACCAACCTCAAGCCGCAAAGTTTGTTACAGAACCCAGACAGTTTGACTACAGTTTGAACTCCTGAACTTTAGGGTAGTAGACAAATGGGTCCGTGCAAAGTCTATTGCAGAGCCCAGACAGTCTGAACGTCTGGTGGATCCGCAGAACCCAGATAGCTTGAACTTCTGAACTTCGGGGGAAAATGGGTGATTTTATGCACAAAAGGAAAGTCAGAGGGGGGGCAGATGAGTCTGGGCCCTACACACCAGGACGCCTCCCCACATGCCAGGAACTTGCACCCCTGCCACGAGGTGCTGTAAGACAGGAGGGCTTGTGGGGCCAAGAAGCTCCCCCCCCGCCGCTGCACAGCTTCCTGCTGTCTGCAAGAGGGAGAGCTAGTGGGATTAGCATTTCCCTAAACTCTTCTCTCCAAGAAGCCACTTGGCTTCTTCCCACAAAATTATCTGGTGTCCATCACTGCCAAAGAAAATGGTTCCCGGGTGGACGGGCCTCTCTGGCTCTGGTGTAACACAGCACTGTGGTGTGTAAAATCTGGTTTGTAGAGAATTGCAGAAGAGATTTTAAATTGGCAGGTGAAGAACAAGGGACTCGATTTGAGTACGGCAAGTGTTGATGGCACCTCAATTAGCAAGTCATCCAGCCCAGTGCATCACAGCACACCCAGCTCAGGAAACAAAGGAGGGCCTGAAAAAAATGAGAGCCTAATCCAGACTAACACAAAGATTCAAGACGTTTTAAGAGATGACGGTGGGAAGATTGAGAAGGCAATAGCCTTAAAATGGCCAAGGAAACAAAGGACTGAGTAAATCCTGATCACCCGGGGACAGGCAGACAAAAGATTCCCATCACCCGTCTGTCAGTTCCTGAGGGGCAAGGGCACATCCAAAGCCAGCACAGTCACCAAGCAAAGCACCTAGGGAAATCCCCCAGAGGTGCAACTTGGTGCTTGTGAGCTGTAGGTGTTAAAGGTACAAGCGCTGAGTTTTACTTCAATTTTAGTTTAAAAAAACCCACTCCTCCAAAGGGCCTTGCTGCATTGCCACAGCTTTGTTTGCCAGTTTTATCATCCATCCAAAAGGGCAACCTATTGCCACACAAACGAGACCCGGCACAAACCCTGAGGTAGAGAGGGGAGAGCAGAGCGCTGCTGCAGCTGCCTGTGCTGGGGGAGATCCAGCAAACCCCGCACGGGCTGGGATCCTCAGGAGTCCAGTTCCTGGTCTGCTCTGGAGCTTGGTACCCAACAGGTCGGAAAATCCCCAGCTCCGGCGCTGTTGTTGCTGCTCCAGTCACTGGGTGATGATGGTTTTAGCTGTTTATCGGTTACCTATAGAGACGCAGGTCAGAGCTCGTTCCTCTGGCGTCTTCCTGGAGAAGCTCTCCTTCCTGCACCACATGCCAGGAAAGCCATGGCTGTACTGCCTAAGGCATCGCCCTCACCAGCTTCAAGAGACAAGAGGGAACTATGTCCTTCTGGTTTCAGATGCAAATGGAAAGAGTTAGTGTGGATGCTTCACCTTTTGTGATTCTCCAAGACCTCATAGTTGCAGCACTCCAGGACAGCAGGTAAAGGTACACTCGCCCTTGGATCCATAATAAGGCAGCTACAACTGTACCAGGATCTGTAAGCAAGACCTCTGACCATAAGAGTATTTCTGTTTCCCTGATAGGGAGCCAAGGGTGGGCTTGCTTTGGTTACACTGAGGTGCCTGCTGAAGCAGAGCTGGTCCCCTGGCTACCACCCCACTCCTGCCCCACGTCTGTGCTAACCTCCAGGCTCAGCCTGTGTGTGGTGAGAACCAGAGATCCCAGACCACATTAGGGCAGGGCTGGTGGATTTGGAGCAGCAGCTCCCATCAGACTGTGCTGACTGCAGTGACCTCTGTCTGGGAAACAAGAGGGGCAAAGGAAGAGAGTGGTCCCAGGGGAGGAGGGATGCAGCCAACCAAGAAGCAGCCCCTGCCTTGGACAAGGGTGGGAAACACTCCCAGCTCCTTGAGGGAGGGAGGGCTTTGAACATCAGCCCACATCTTCGACCCCTCTCCAGCACTGTCTGACAACACTGAGGGACCTCCACGTATCAACCCGAGCTCCCACCAGCTCCAGAACAGACATGGTAAAATTATTCCGTAACGGAGAGGAGTGAAGGAAGCCAGCTCTGCAGGAGACGGGGCCATTCCTGCCTTGCGCTCCCTGCCCAAGATTCAGGGCTGGGGCCAAGCGAGGGGCTGAGGAAGGTTTGCACAAGCAGCACAGAGTCACTGCTGTGCCAGGGCAGTCATGCAGAGCGGGGACCGTGGTCTCCATCCTCTGCCACAGCAGCCACCCCACCATCTCTTTGTTTCTCAGAATAAAACAATGACATAGAGCAGGGCCTCAGCTGGACAAGCCCATCAATGAGGTTCTGCGACAACCCTCCTGCCACTCTCAGCAGAATCCTCTGCACCGTCCTTCCTGTCTGACAGAAACAGCAGCCTGAGCTCCCCAAAGGTCCACACCAACCCAGCTCCAATCCATAGACCTGAACACTGTTTTTAAAATCCCTCTTAGGATGAGATGCAGGAGAGCCACATAAGGTGAGGAAGCCCATGGCAGGCTGGCTGCTGGGGACTGAGGGAGAGCAGGGCAGCAGGGTGCAGGCTGCAGCCACCACTGGAAAAGGTGCAGAGTCCCAGGTGAGAGCTAAGCACAAAGATGAGAAGGATTCACCCAGGATTTCAGAGGAAGTGCCCGTGGGAGCAGGACTCCCTGGTGTGGATGTATCCTCCTGCACAGGCTGCCACTGTCTGAGGCTAGCACCTCACTTAAATCAGCTTCCTACAGAATGCATGTCAAACCACTGCTCTGATTCATCGAAAAGGCACCCAAACCCTTCTACAATGCTATTTTGGTGCACTAAATGAATTCAATTTCCATTTAAGTGTAACAGCTCCATTTGCAAACAACCTAGTAAAATGGAAAAATACAATGTTCAGAAAGTAACAGCATAAACTGTAACCTGTATGTATCAAAGCAGTTATTGCTTAGCAAACCATTTCATTAAGTGTAGAAATTATCTTTTGTTACCAGTTATTACATTTTATGGTTACCAACCAACGGTAATTAGACAATCTATTCAAGGAAAAAGCTTGAGTATAAATGCAAATAAAACCATATAGTGGGATTTAAAACCAAGGCTCTTCATTTCATTTAAAAGCAGAACTAGAATAGCTGCTGATTAGATACTAGCTGAACCTGATCTCTTTTCCTGGAATTAAAAAAAAAAAAACAAGCGGCAGAAGAGATTTCTGGAGCCCATCAGGAAGGTGCCAGATGCACCCAGGGATGCTGTAGAGCAAACACCCTCACTGTGAGGCTTAGAGACAGGATCCGGTACAAGGGGCAACTGCTTTGTAAACTCAGCTCCAGCTGGATACCTTGCAGGACCTCGATGGAAGCAGGATGCCAGAGGGCTGCATTTGCCTCAGGCTCCAGTGCTCTCCCTGTCAGGGCTGATGTCCAGACTGTCCCCATGCCCATCCTGGCTGAGAGAGGCTGAACAGACCCCGTCTGCTGTGAGGAGTCCGGGCGGGAGGTGTAGGCACAGATCCAACCTTGCAGCCTGCTCGGGGACCACAGTGAAGCCCTTCATGGCAGCAGTTTAATTCATTGCACCCCTCATGGCCTCTGCGAGCTGCTGTGCAGGCAGCAAAACTGGGGGTGCCAAACTAGGGGTGCTGAGCACCCAGTCCAGCCCTGGAGAGCTGCCAGGCCAGGCACGCTGCAAAGCAAGAGCTGAGGTAAGGGACAGGAATAGAAACCAGGTCTCCTGACTGAGAAGGCAGGTGGCCATGAGCAGGGCACGAGACGGGGGCAGATTAGATATGGGGTGCTGAGCGAGTGTGTGCTGGGGAGGGACAGTCCAGCACCCAACCTGCCCAGGCAGGCAGGAAGATGCTGCCTCAGGGCATCTGTGGATACTCAACCACAGGCTTGAGCCCCAGGGAACAAAAATGGGATGAAGTGCTACCACCTCGACAGATGGCACTGCGTTGGGGACCGGGACAACCAGCCAAAGGTGGCATGGCAGAGCAGGACAGAGCAAGAGTTGCGAGATGAGCAGGGATGAGCAGCCCTGGAAAAGCACCATAAATGCCAAGGACAGGTACTTTAGTACTAGGAATACCCATTAAACAGCACAGGCATGCCCAGAACACACAGTGGTGGGGCAGCACCAGCCAGATCACTGCCTGCAGGACACAGCACCCCAGGGTGTCACATTCTGCCTGGCCCTGCCATGTGAGACCCTCCTCACCCAACCAGGGGAGAGAGAGATGCAAAAAACTTCTTTCCCACAAGTTTGCGTGAAGCTCTATCACTGATCCCCCATTTAGAGGTGAGGGGATCCTAAATTCCTGTGGCAGGGAAAAGGGAGAGCAGGCTGCCTTGCAGAGCAGACAGTTACTTTCCAGTGGCCACATGCAGCTATGGAGCACTTTGCTTGGCAGGAAGGTGCCTGGGAGACTCCCATGCTGTTTGGTTTTGTTCCTCAGTAGGGGACTGAGCTGTGGTGAAGACCCCTTTGCCCAGAGGCTGCTGGGCACACCAACATGCACAGCCTGGGAAGCCTGCCCTTCTCTGGGGTTGTGTAACCCCAGTAATACAGCAACAGCAGGGAGCTCTGGCATCAGCCAGCCTGGCCCTGCTTACCTCAGGAGTCACAGCTGCAGTGGAGGAAGCATTCACGTCATTAGGAGAAATTAATTAGCCAGTTGCCTTAATAGCAGCCCCGTATCAGCAGGGAGCCTGCTCTCCAGTGCAGCGTGCCATGAGCTGGGGGAGGTTTGGACATCAAGAGCCTGCCCAGCCCTGAGCAGCTTCCAGGTACTTCTAATTGTGTAACTGCTGGTTCCATGGGCTTGGAGGATGCATCCTGCCCTGACCCTGCCCTGGGCAGCCCTGCAGGGCTCAGGATGTGACCCCAGACCTCAGTGGTGCTGAGCCTTATGAAAGCTGCCCCGTAGAGCATTGTGGGGATGATCGCAGACCTATGGAAAGCCCTGCAGCAAGAATTGTGTCTGCCCACCCAGAGGGTCTTGGTGGAAAGGAAGGAGGGACAGGGGCCTCGGTGCTTTGGATTGTCCCTGCTCCCCTTTGCTTGGAGGGATAGGGCCAAAGGAGCTGAAGGAGGTGAGTGCTTTGCCCCTGCCCAGCAGGTCAGGCCTTGGAAGAGCAGCAAGGAGCCAAGGTCCACCCTGACCCTGGGGCTGAGGGAAGAGCACATTTAGAAATGGCATGACATGAAAGGCTAGGCTGGGGGTGCAGGGTCACACAGCTGGATGTACCACTCTGAGGAGAGGACCAAGCTGTGGCTCAACTCTGGGTGCAGGAGAGCTGAAGCTGTCCTGTCAGGATGGGGTAGAGTCCATCCACTCCTCCTCGCCCTGGGCAAACAAAGGGAGAAGAATCACAGCAAATCTGCAGTGGGACCTTGAAGCGGACACACTGCCCACCTGTGTGTGTGGCCCTGGTGGTGCTGCAGACGGGGCTTTATGTGCTTGTGCTTCTCCCAGCCTTGCGCTGTTCTCACTGCTTGCAGGGCAGCTTGGCACGGGAGGGAGAGGCAGAAAAATGCCCAGACCAAAATTACTCAGGGTTTTATTTGTAAGGCTAATGGTGCTGGAGGAAGTGGATTTCCGCAGGCAGTGAAGAAAGGCTGCATTGAGTGGCCAGGGTGGGCAGAGCACAGGAGACGCAGCAGCCTGAGCTCCTCTGTGGCCCTCCTGCAAACCCAGATGGGGAGTGAGAGCAGCACTGCTGGACAGTGAGAGCAAAGGGAATCTGTGCTGCGAGCAGTGCAGAGAGCAGCTCATGCAGCTAGGACAAGCCCAGTTTTGGACAGATTTGTCTGGGGACTGCAGGCTTCGGGGCCAATCTCTGGGCAAACTGTTCGTTTCCCCCACCACTGTCCTGCTAAGATTTTCTCGTGTCTCATTATGGGTTGTGCTTGCTATGGGGCATTTTATTATTGGTGGGATCTCTTCAATCTATTTTCTATTTTCACAAAACATTTGCTCTTTCAACCACAGTTGGGCTTAGCTAGCAAATTTAACAGCTATGAGGACAAGGGCCAGGTCAGCTGAATGGGTACCATTTCCTGAGACTGTGAAGAATCTTGGATTGGGACACTAAGCAACAAAGATCCCAGGAAAAACTCAGTGCAATCCTAATTTCTGGTACATTCTGGCAGTTTGAATCTTGGACTTTGCAGCAAGAGGGTTCCTATGAGCCAGCTGGGGCAAGGGGTTCCCTGAGGTTTCCCAGTGTGCCCAGAGTGTGAAACACAGGGCCAGACTAGCCCCCGGCAGCTGAGCTCCTCCTCCTCTCAGCGGTGGAAATCCTGAGTCCTTTCTTTGCCAGTGGCTGGTCACCTCCCCACACCGCATCACAGCACAGCCACTCTTGTGTGGGGAGTGCAACTTTGCCCACATAAAGGGCGCTGGTTTGGGACTGCTCCCAGTGCTCAGCCTCAAACCCAGCTAAACCGCATCCGGCACCCAAAACCTCATCCTGAGTGCTACTCTCGCTGCTGAGGCTCAGCCCCACAGGCATCTATTCTAGGGTTTGACCAGCCCTAATTAGTTATTAGAAACTGAGTTTCTGTGTGTCACCCCTTGGTCTCTATTGCTGCCGTCACGGTGCTGAGATCTGACCAGGGTCTGGCCAAGGGTTTTTCTCAACCACAAAGAAGAAACACGTTTTGCTTCCTGAGCCCCGGGCAAGTCCCTAAATGCCACAGAGCCTTTGTCACTGCCAGGGTCACGGGGAAGGTGACAGCCCCCCGACTCGGGGCACACTCCAGCCACGCGGCAGAGTTCCATGGTGTCAGTGGACGGGGCTGTCAGCGCCACGGTGCAGATTGCGCCTGCCCGCGTGGGGACGTGTTGATCGTGGAGCAGAGCCGAAATACAGCCCGGGAGAGTCTGCCTGGGGCCGGGGTCTGGCTCCTGCTCCGTCCCGAAAAGCTCCATCCGTCCCGCCCCTCTCCCCGCAGGAACAGGGCCCTCGTCCCGTCGTGCTGCGGGAGGCGGCAGAGTTCGGGCTTTGTCCGGGGTTCCCTCGGGGGGAAGCTCAGCAGCGGCTCGCAGGCAGCTGAGAGCTGCAGGGCGGGAGGCAGGAGGCTCGCAGGGCTAAATGCCGGAGGGCGAGCTCCTCCAGGATCGTTGCTCCCCTCCCCGCGCATCCCCTCGGGATCCCGCCGGGCGCCGGGCGGGAGGTGAGCCCGGGCGGCTCCGCCGGCGGGAGCAGCGCTGCCGGCAGTTGCCTTGAATGGGCAAGGCCGGGGCCGGCGGCCGCGCTGCTGCCCGGAGCGCGGGGCTTACCCGGGACCCCCCCGAGCATCCTTGGGCCACCTTACCTGCGCGTCCGCCGGGGCGACGGCGCCCGGGGCCGGGGGCATCTCGCCCGAGTTCGGGGGGCAGGCCCGGGGCGCTGCTCCCCGGACGGTTCCGTCCCCCGGGGGGGCTCCCCAGACCCTTCTCCCGCAGCCCNGAGCGGGGCGGGGGCTGCTGCCGGCCCCCCCAGTGCTGGCCCGGTCCCCCACATCTCCGTGTCGGACAGCGCGCTCTCGGTCCAGTTCCGATTCGGTTTCCGACACCGTCGGTTTGGTTCGCACCGCCCCCAGCATCACCGGTTGTTCCCGGCACTCTGGGTTCGGGCAGAACACCCTTGGTCCACTCCGACACTGGCCTTGGCATCCTCAGAGCAGTCACTCCTGGTTTGGACAGGACACCCCCGGTCCCGTCCTTCTCTGTTCTGGGAATCCCTAGCCCAGGTTTGCACCACCTCATCACCCCATTCACTGGTTCAAGTGACCCCAGTCCAGGATCTCACCACCCCCTAATCCGCCCTTGCCACCCCCAGCTGAGCCTGACACCCCCACTTCTGCCCCATGCAGGGATGGAGACAGCAGGTGAGCCCAACGTGGGGCATCATCCTGGAGCCTCTGTACAGTTTTGGGGTACCTGGATCTGCGGGCACAGCTGGGTGCAGAGCTGCTCCAAGCACCCTGGATATCTGCCCTGGCCAGGGCTCATCTGGGTGCTCAGTGTGCCACAGCTGGTTTTGCAGGGCATCCTGCAGCCGCTGGGACATCCCTTGTCTTCACATTCCTTCCAGCCTCATCCAGGCACACTGTGCAGGCTGAGCCATCCTTCAAGGAAGTCTGACTGCTCTCTTCTGGCCAGCATTTCTGAAGAAGGGGGCCCCATGGCACGGCATGGTCTGTGCTGATCCTCTCTCAGGCTGCTTTGGCAGAGGTGGGACTGTGTGTCCCCCTTCTCCATCAGATACCTGTGTCTGCAGCATCAGGGGACAGAGGAGGAAAGTAGAAATGGGTATTTTTGTTTCCCAAGAGGTTTTGCCTCCCTTTTTCAATATGGGGCTCCTTGGTATCTCCTGCCCAGAGTTCTGAGGTAAAAGAGAGTTGATCTGATACAGAACACACCTTTTACCAGCTTTATAAGAAAAAGTAAAATTAAATCTCAGCCCCTCATGGGAAATGTGTTTCTAGCTGCTTGCTACTTACTGCCAAGAAAACTAGCTGTAGCATTTCCTGGCAGAGGTAATTGTGCTTGTACAAATGTCCCAGTTCTAAGGGGAATTATTTTAAACATATTTACAACTACTTAGTAAGTTATAGGAGTCTTCTGCTACTCACAGAAGCTGCAGGGCTACCTGACAGAGCAAAGCCTCCTTTGCTCCAGACAGGCTTGGTCTCTCAGTGCTGCAGGGTGCATCACCCGGCCCAGGAGCCTGCCACGTCTTACCAGCGAGGGACCAGGGCATCTCCCCAGACACCCAGCCCTGGGGAGGGCACGAGCTCTAGGGGACATCGGCGCTGCTGGCTGTCCCCACTGTTCATGAGCACATCCAACGCCTGTGTGCTTGATTCACTTCTCTGCTCTGGCCTGTCCCTGGTGACGCCAAAATGATATCCATCTCAGCTGGCTTAGAGAGGGTGGCTCGCAGTCGTCAAGGTTACCGGTCCCTCTGCTTTAATTAAGCACATAGACACTGCACGGGGTATTTTCAACAGCCGGGGACAAGGAGGAAGGGGGGCTGGCATACCCCGAGGGGTTGGTGAGCAGCACCATAAATCTGGGCAGATGAGCCCCCCTGCAGGTCACTGCTATTACTTAGCCGATCTCCACACTCATTAGGATTATTATTAACACGCTAATGAAGTACCTTTGGCCCCGCATAGCAAGGAAGGAGAAATTGGGAGCAAGAAAAGTGACTGCATCAGTGTGACAGTGTCTTTAAGATGATATTGCCGATGTCCCACCCTGGAGAAGGGAGCAAAAACAAGGGGAACTTTAACATCCCACTGATACACAGCCACTATCTCATGGAATAAAAAAACCATTCCCCTTAGACAGCAGGCAGCAGCCCCCCATGTCTGTGTAGGCTCTTGACTTGTTCTTGAGTAGGACTGAAAACATCTTTGCAAACCCTAGCAGCGTCTAGATCAGACAGATCTGGGTAGCACTGAGAGTTGAGGACTTAGAATAACTTGGAAATAAAGTTTTGTGCTCAAAAAGCACAACATCAACTTCTGCCACTGTCACACCTCCTTCTTGCAGTGATTCTATTCAGCTCCTGTCCATTTATTTCTGGCTGGCAGCCAAGTCATGGAGTAGACTAGAGATGATAATGTTGATTTTATTAATTTAATAGGAAGAAGCAGATCACAGAAAATAAGTGAACAGAAAATATTGGCCGCAAAAGAGCTGAGGGGAAGTAAGGGCATAGGTAGGAGGGAGGGAGGTGTTGGCCCTGGGAAAGACAAGTAAACTCAGTTCTTGGGCTGTGTCCCCCAGCCCAGGGTATGACACAGGCTGAGTGTCCCGCGAGTGAGCAGAGCGGAGGTGCAGCTTTGGCCTTGCTGCCACCATCATTTCCAGCCCCACACAATCTGAAGAGTGAGCACCTGTTTCACCAGCCCAGAGGTGAGTGATTGCAGCAGTGGGAGCCCTGAGCAGAGGGATGGCTCTGGGCGTGTGGGTGGTTCACCTGGGCTCTGGGCTCATGTAAATCATCCCATTTCTTGTGCTTTGGCCTCTCTCCCCACTGCCCTTTTCCAGGGGCACTGGGAGCATGGCTGGTGCATGGCTCAGCCTGGCCTTGCAGAGCCCAGCAGATCCCAGCCTGCCCCCTGTCCCCTTGCAAACCTGCTTTTTCATGAGGATTGGCATGATTAGGATTGGTCTTGGGGTAGACAGGCCCAGGTATCATCCCCAAATGGCTGCTCTCATCCTCCAGAAGCTCTTCAGTGCAGAATGAGGAGAGAGGCTGCTCTCAAAGGGAGACAACTTGGCACTTGTAGGGATTTTCAATTCTCGGGGAAGCTGGAAGTCAACTGACTGGAGCAGAAGAGCTAATCATTGAGTGAGTCATTCCCCCTCCCAAAGTTGAAACATTAAACCAGTTTTTTTATGAAAGGCAAATTAAATCCCACAAGTCAGAGCCAAGAAAAGAGAATTTATCAAAGAGCAGAAGATGCCACTGGGGGACTTGCAGGCAGACAGAGGGAGCATTTGCTCAGCAGCTCGGGATATTACATCTCCTGTCTCTCCTCCAATGTGAAGAGCACTGCCATTCATCTATTTTTAATAACAATGACGCAGGCAGTGAACCTGACTTCAAGGCTGGAATATCATCTTCTTCCCTCTGCATATCTGTCCTGACTCATCTTCTGTTCCAAGAGCTCTCCACAGCTTTGTAACCCAGCAAAGGAAGAAAGGAAGAACAAAACTGGAAAAAAAAAAAAAAAAAAAGTGGATCAGACAGCAAAGCATCAGAGTTAGAGAATCATTCTGGGCAAAGAACAGTAAACGCTGGGACTTCACTGGCTCAGGCAGTCAGGGAAATTAAGTGTCTGGGAGACCTAAATGTATCAGGGGGCAGACTGATCAGAGACTGGGATCTCTCAGAGAGCTGAGCAGGGATCCGGTAGCATCTGGATACTTGTAGGTCTTGAAGATCTGCAAAAAGGGCTGGAGAAAGCAGGGGCAGAGCTGAAGGTGCCCAAGCCTGTGGTGGCTGGGGGGGACAAGCTGAAGAGCCCTGCAGTGGCAGAGGTCTCCAATTTCAGTGCCAAAAAAGGGACAAGTCTCTGCACTGTTCTAACTGCAGAGATAAGGAGTGAGTGCAAGTGTGAGGAGCATAACCAGAGGAGGAGAGGCTGCTGTGCTGCCTAAGGACACAAAAAGCTGTATTTTTATCCCAGAGATAATCTGTCTTAGCTGGGGAGTGAGGACAGTGCACCAGGCAATGCACAAACCCTTTTGTGCTTCAACATGGGGCAGGAGAGGTGGGACTGATGTCCATGTGCGCTGTTGGCCTCGATCTTCATTGGACTGTGTGGCCTCTTTGGGCATCCACCATGGGCCAAGATAGTGCAAAACTGTGTTTCTGCACTTTGGTGGGTGAATACAAAGTGAATGCAGCTTTGTCAGATGTTTAAGGTTTTCCCCTACAAAACTGGTATTCAGACATCTCAGAAATTCAGGGGCTGCTGAGACAAGCCATGCCCCAGGCCTGCCCTGAGTACTGGGGTCTCACCCTTTGCTCCTCAGCTCCCAAGGGCTGGAGCATGGTGTGATGGGCTCTGCCCAGGGCTGAAGCAAGGCACAGTGACACAGGGTCAGTCCTGGCTCATTGTCCCAGCGTTTGCACAGCCTGCTAGGAGCACCTCAGAGCAGGCTGGAGCAAGCCGGCCAGCTCGGTGCCACTCCATGCCCATGGTACTGCCAGGAGCTTGGTTGTAGCCATGCCACAGCACTGTAGCAGGGGGGACAGGCTCTGAATTGTAGCCAGTGCAGCAGATGGCCATGATGAGCAGGCAGGGGAGCACAAGACTGTGGCACCGAGGAGCTGTCAATTTGGGCATATCCATCTGCCCTAGAACAATCCCTTTCCAGTTCCCAAGGCAGGGTGTCTGGTGCTGTGCCAGCCTCCTGCTTGGGCTCTGCCCAGCCTCCTGGAAGAGGAACGTGGAAGATGCTCTGACATTCCCATGGTTGCCAGGTCTCGTGCAGAGATGTGTGGTGTTGGGTTTGGGCTGACATGGCAACACGGCTTTGAGCACAAGGACATGCTGGCCACCTCGTTTGCACCGGTGGTGAGACAGAATTGTTAACCCAGTTTGTCAGCAGGCAGGTACATCCTTGTCCAGAGGACAGCATGCAGGCTGCCCCCACAGAGCCCTCCTTGCTGCCAGGAGCATGGGCAGGATACAACAAGGGGCAGGGTATCGGAGCACAGCCTCAGCTGTGCCTTCCCCCTTCCCCTGCTCAGAGCAGCTGCAAATGCCCTCTCACCCATGAGCAAATTTGTCTGTGTTCTGTAAAGGCCACCTGCAAGGCTGGGAGAGAGGCACAGGTGGGAGGATGTTCCTCCCAAGGAACCCCTTAAGATGGTTTTCAAAATCTAGGGGTTTGGTGTGTGACTGAAAACCTACAGGGATCATTTTTTCATGGCTAGAAAAGGACCTATGCTGACATTAGTCAAGAGCAAATTCCTGGCATTCCCATGGGGACCCTCTCTTCTAACTCCTGTGACGTGACTTCAGATCTCCACGGGAGTAAATCTGAGCAGAATTTGATCAATCCTATCCAAATATGGTTTTTCTTGACAGATTTAATTACATAAAGTATTTAATGGGTTAAATCACTAAAACGTCCAATCTCTTCACAATACTGTGAGGTCAAACCACTGTCTTGGTCCCTTGGGAAGGGAGAGAGTCGTGTGACACTTTTAAAATTTTGGAACCCACAGAATCCCTGCTGGGGAAAACACCTGCTCTGCTGCAGCGGAGGCAAATTTGCACGGATACATTGCATCAGCTTTCTTCTTGGGAAGGAGAAATCTCCCAAACTTCTCTCCTCCGGGGCATCTCCAAAACTCGGAGGAAGGGAATTCCCCCCTTCTGCCTGTCTCACCCACCTTCTCATCTCTATTTTTATGTCCAACCGTGAGTGAACCCTCCGCTGCTCCTTTGCCAAACCGGTTACATTTAAAAAGCCAAAGTGATCCGTCTGGAGGAGAAAGTCAGTCTGAGAACAGAGGCGCAAACCGCAGAGCCACAGAGCTGCTTTTTAGAGAGGCCGATCTTTGCATGGAGCAGCCTGGGGGCATCCGGAGGAGAGGGGAATACCCGCCGTGAGCACAGGCATTTACAGGCTGCGGGACCCTTCTGGGATGCGAGAGGAGATCGGTAGAACCGAGACATCTGCGAGACTTTGCCTTTGATGCGTCTCTTTGATGAGTCTTCTAATGCAATGTTCATTTTCCTCTCTCCGGGAAACAGAGGGAGACTACAAAAGTCACTCGTCTTCTGCAGATGTCAAGGCTGCAGATTTGCCCCGATGCTTCTGCCAGCTGCGAGGGGGGACGGGGGCTTTGTGAGACAGAGTTCTGCTGTGATGTACATTTTTTTCTGCTTTCGAAACGTAGGACTTGCTGTTCAGATACAGCCATAGGAGGGCTCATAAGATGGTTTTATTTCCCTCTCAAAACAGGGCTCAATAATGTCAATGAGTCGCAGGACCTCGTGCAGTGTTACATGAAACACAATGTGTTTCCAACTGAGATTCAGCTCAGTGCATCGCTCTGGTGTATTTTAATGATGCTACTTTGCACCCGCCCGTGGGATAAGTGCTTATTCTTGGATAATACCAGTAAGACATTTGCAGGCCAAAAGCAAGGACTACACGTTTTTGCTTGGGAAACAAAAAAGGAGGAAAAATTTATGATGGGGAACAGGGGAAAGATAATTAATTCATTTGTGTAGTTCTGGGATCAGTTCCTACAAGGAGCAGTAATAAAAATCTACCACCAGATGTCATCTTAAAGCCAACTAATAACTCCCAAACCAGTAGGGACGGGGATACCGGGGAGTAGGGATATACTGGGGTTTTTTAACGGGGTACAAAGTCGCAGAGATCACTGGACCCTGACATGGTGAAGGACCACGTAGAGATTCCAGAGCTGGCTTTGTAAAGTCTTGCTTAGATAAATCCCAGCAAACTGTAAAGCATTGAAATTTAACTTAAAAATAATAAGTTCTAAAAAAAAAATCTTGCTAAAAACCCCCATTCTGAGACTCGATTCTGCTTGAGTATAGAGAGAAGACACTGATGGATCTGGGTAGTTCCATCTGCTTTGTCACTAATTAAAATATGATGGATATAATAATAATTTTTTAATGGCTTAATTACCAAAGCTTTGCTGCACCCTGTGTTTGAGCTGTCATTAGAATAGATGTTTGCATGTGGTTGATATTTAACATTTGTGAGTGTGGGAAAATTTCCTGTGAAGGAAATCCAGGAGGAAATTAAGAAAACAAGACATTTTTTGCCCACACACAAAGTACTTTTAATCTGTTACCTGTGCAAAAATTATTATATTTTTTTGTAGTTAAACATACAGAGAAAGTTTCACTGTTGACTCGACTGAAATTCTGAGACTAAATTTAATCAAGACATTGCAGAATAGAGAGATTTTAAGCCAACTGTAAGAATAAGTGAGCTGGTGCTAATGTTTCCAACATTGAACTCCCTCAAGCACATTTTGGATCACACTGACAAACACTAGATGTAAAATTAATGACAAACGATAATGAGAAAACTTACTACAAATATGGTATGGCAAAGCTGAGTGACACATTCTTGTTCAATACCCTTTTTAGTTACAACTCCTCTGGTTTTTAACTGTTTATGATTTGGTTATTGTATCCAAGACCGTACAGTATATGAACTTTGTTTGTTGAAGAGCTTCAGTAAAAATAGCTCAGCCTCTGCCAAAGATGAGGTCAGGGAAAAAATCAGCCTCTCGCCAATGTAAAACAAAACCAAACCCCCCTCACAACTGTTTAATGAGATGTTCTAGTCCTGCCGTGCTTTGGAATGGATACTTGGAATCTGGCAGTGCGTCGCAGCAGGAAGGAAGGTATCTTTTTCCCTACCTGTCACAGGCTGCCTACATGTGGATAAGTGACAATTTTGTAAAATAACAGTTCGTATGTGAAAAATCCCAGGCTTATTTCATCTTGGCAGCCGAACCCTCAGAATATCTGAGCTGGATTAAGCAGGCTCCAGGCAGAGACCAGGGGGGCCGAGCCGTGTGACCGACACCAGGAGCGGGGTGCAGGCAGATGGGAAGAACGGGAAGAGCAGACGCTGAAGTTGCAAGTCCTTGAGCGAGGAGGAGACCAGAGAAAGAGATTAATCCTGTGGGAAACATAGCAGGGGACGGGTAATTAGAGGCAATAACAGCAGGGTTACCGTTACGGAGCCCAGCTGCGGCCACCGAGGGCCGCGCGCGAAGGGTTCACGGGTGGGGCGGGGATCGGGGAGGGGGCGGGACCGGGACCGGGACCGGGACCGGGACCGGGACCGGGACCGGGACCGGGACCAACTCCGGCACCATCTCCGCGACCGGCCGCAAGTTCGGGACATCCGAACGCCCGCCCCGCTGACAGCTTCAGCCACCGCCGCTATAAACACGCGGTGATTGGCTGTTCTGCCCGTCCATCACCGCCCACCCCGCCCTCCTACTGGCTAATTCTCTTATTTATAACCCGCCCTCAGGATCTGACCAATGAGAGCGAGGCGCCCCTAGCAACGCCCCCTCTCTTTCCTGCCGCTGCCTCCCGCGTGTCTCTCGGGAGTTGTTGTCGCTCCTGTGATTGGTCAGACTGCCTGTCGCTC